>JBBBDQ010029800.1:105000-115000 GCA_037127315.1 Ascarosepion bandense | reverse complement strand
TATGAAAATTCTAGGAAAGGGATGAGATGGTGGATTTAGCAAGAGTCACACTGATATTCCTTATTAATACGCAAGTTTTATGCATAGACATACGCTCATGAAGATACAAGTACACATGCGCATACTTATTGCTTGCTAGTCATTCTTTCCTTCTTTCTATCGCCTTTTTTTCAATGGCCACTTTGAAACGATTTAACCCAGGTAACGCTGGTAAACATATAAAATGATGCGAACACAGGGTAGGGTTTTTGCATAAAACTTTTAGCTTTAAGGGGGATTTACCTGTTCAAAATCTAAGAAGATCTGGAAAAAATAATTTGTAAGAAGAAAACTTTTAGCAAACCTACCACAACTGCTTGTAGTTTTTGCTCAAAATCAGCTTAAAAAACGCGAAACGATATACATACAGTTCGCCATATACTCAGAGTTTGAAGCTCCACAATCTTACAACAATAAAAAATGATCGATATATTTACTGACTACAAATCAGTTTCCGATATTAAACACTCTAGGGGATTTTATATATATTTCGTTTTAATTTCTCCCTATCGATCAGTGCAAAATTTATTAGATTTCACCTTGACGCGTAAAAAAAATAGAAAAACTTAAACTATAAAATTAGTTCATTGATTAAAAACCGTCTTCTATAAAATATATTTCAAGAATCTTCTCTACAATTTCTCACTCTATACGTACTTCTATCATCTATACATACCTCCATTCTTTATACATTACCTCCATCATCTATATATTACCTCCATCATCTATACGTTACCTTCATCGTCTATATACACTACCATTGTGGGATTTTCCTTTTTCATAAAGATGGACTAGTCCAGAGTATACTTATACTACTGCTATAGAAGCAAGACTGAAGAATACCGCGTTTTCACAGAGAGTTAATCGGAGAATACGAGAGTCCAGAGAGAGATTAGCAGTCAGTACACAATAGTTTATGGTAGCTCTGTGCTCCACTCATCGAGAAGATTATTACGCCGTACCCGTGAGCTTCCGACGCGGACAGACTCAATATACTACGGCTTCACCTCCAGAGACTTGTACATATACTTTTTACTAACCCGCATTCCGGGACTACTAATCTTCATTCAAGTCTTAATCCTTACGTTAATACACTTATTTTCTATCTCAATTACTGGTCGTTGTTCATTTATTTGTGCGGGGCCCTTTCCCAGGATTCATAACAACTACCATCATCTATATCTTACCTTCATCATCTATAAAAACCTTAATTATCTATAAATACCTTCATCATTTATACATTACCTTCATCATCCCAACGATTGGTCCAATCGTATATTATCTGGTTGTGGTCCTGGAGACGACTATAAAAGAATTGAAAGGATTGGATTTTAGACTTAACAGTGAAAAGGCCTTATTTTGGACGATATAAGAATTTATAATTATCTAATCTTAAAAACCTACATCATTATTTCAGATATACTGCGTAATGACGTCATGATTCACTCCAATCAACGTTATGCCATTAAGCGAGTGGATTTTTATGCTCACTGAACCTGAGAGAAGAAAACTTCTATCGATGCTATAAGATCTCAAGTAGGCATGTACGCCGATGACACAACAGTTTACTCTCGCCTCGATCAAAAATCTGGTGTGGGCGACAAAGCGCACCTCGCTGCCGAGCTTGAAAAGGACCTCCAATCCTTAGTGGACTGGGGTAAGAAATGGCTCGTAAATTTCAATGCTTCCATAACAAAGCTGCTATCAATTACTATCATAGACAATCGCACCTACTTCCCATTATCATGGAACAGGCTTGCCTCCCAGAGAGTAAAACACTACGCCTGCTTGGCCTCACACTCTCAGCGGACCTCAAGTGGAATGACTATATCGAATCCATTGCTAAATCCGCTGCTATGAAAGTCGGTTCTCTGTGCAGGGCCCGGATGTTTTTTCCGTCTGAATCTATTCTGCACATATATAAATCTACCATCCGCCCGTGTATTGAATACTGCTACTACATCTGGTCGGGTGCCCCTGCTATTCTCCTCGGACTTCTTGACAACATACAACGGAGAATCTGTAATGTGATCAATACCGACTTGGCAGACCGGCTGCAGTCACTCTCTCACAGGTGTAACGTGGCTTCCCTGTGCCTCTTCTATAAATACTTTCACGGCTTCTGCTCTGATGAACTTAGATCACTGGTGCCCCCTAGGTACGAATTTGCACGAGATACTAAATTAGCAACTAGGTCTCACCATTTTACAGTGAAACCGATAAAATGTAACAACAATTTCTACTCCAACAGCTTCTTTTCTTGCACTTCCCGCCTGTGGAATTCCCTTCCACGTACTTGCTTCCCCGATGGCTATAACCTCCAGGAGTTTAAATGTAAGATCAATAGACACCTAGCAGCACACTAACTCGCATCCATTTTCTCAAGCCCTACGCAATAGTGGCAGTAGAATGCCTTGCTTGGGGTGAAATGATTAAAAAAAAAAGAAAACCTACATCCAAGGGATCTTTAAAATATCGTTCCTTATTCTTGGTTAGAAATTAAATCAGTTATTTGGACTTCATTGGATGATTCTCATTAACGTAACTGTTTCATATTCCATATATTTTATATTTTATATTTTTTATAATTATTTTCCTACTCTATTATTATTATTATTATTATTATTATTATTATTTCCTTTGATTTCTGTTGCACAATAATTTTTATCTGAGTCCTAACCATAGACCTAAGGTTAGAAATGACACCGTAACATTTTTCTCTAAACAGTTTTGTAAAAAAAATATGTAAATAAAACAGCCTAAGAGCGCACACATTTACATAGATAAAGCCCTTCGTAAGCCATTTGTACTTGTGAGAACAATTTATTGTATTTCTTCAAGGCATGGGCTGTCAGGAATTGCTTCAATGAGTCTTTTAGAACCTTTTCCAGTCAATCCTTAGTCTCCAACCACAGCTAGAATTATTGATGTTCTCATGTGCTACAGTTTTGAGAATTATTATTATTATTATTATTATTATTATCTCTGAAACTTAGATGTTTCGGCGGGGAATGATGGTCATGTTTCATCCCATAACTGCAGCTAAGAGATGAAACATTTTATCCAGCAGAGCTGCCACCTGTGCACTCCAAATGGTGCCAGATATTCAAAAGGCGTCTTGAGAGGTAGGAAGATTCCTGGGAATAGTTTTGAACGCACCAACCGCAAAAGAGGGTAAAAGAGAGGTGCTTCTTTGGCAAATTTCTCCGATTTTCCCTGGTAGGGCTTGGCACTTTTGTATTTTTGTTGGCTCCGCCTTCGCAATGTTTTTAATACAAGACAATATTTGGTCTTCTACGTATTTCGACAAATTCTAGATGTTCTTATAATTCACTGAATTTTATCACCTAATCGTATTGATTTAAAACAGCTTTAAACTATTTTCATGATTGGTATTTAACAGCAGATGAGGAAGCCAATCTCACAACCAAGTAATAGTTCCAGACTGAGTTGATTCTTCAGCGTTAGCCAGATTAATTACAGCTTAATTTATATATGTGTGTGTATGTATAGCAAAAGCTGCAACCCCAAATGCCAAATACAGGTGGGGGAAACCAGAATACAAATATTTAAATACATAGGAAGTGTTCAAACAGGAGATGGAAAGTGTGACACAGAGATCCGAAGGTGAATTGGCATGGCAAGGGACGCGTTCCAGAAGCTGAGTAAAGTACTAACACACAGGAAAATTTCACTAGAAACAAAGAAAAGAGTGCTGGATTGCTATGTGATGTCAGTTCTTCAATACGGCAGTGACTGCGGGGCAATATCATCGAAAATGAGGAAAAAACTTGAAGCAGCGGAAATGTGGTTCTACAGAAGGATGCTGCGGATATCAACGATGAGGTGCTGAAAAGAATGGTAACAAAAAGGAAATTAATATTGAGTATCAGGAAGAGATAACTTAAGTTTCTGGGACATGCAATAAGGAAGGAAAGCTTGAAGAACCTGATACTGACTGGCCAGATAGAAGGAAAGAGAGACAGAGGAAGGCAGTGGATAACATATTTGCAGGGTCTGATCAGGTGGATGACGGAACGGGGGTTGCGGGTTGTAACAGGAGCAAACATACTCATAGTCACAATGGATAAGGAGACGTGGAGAACCATGATTGCCTACGTCCTGAAGGGACAGGGCACATAGAAGAAGAAGAATATCCGTAAACGTACAAGAGGAATATATAAAACACATCCATAAAGTACAATATGGATACAGCTAAACTTATTTATAAATGAAACTTTGTGTGTGTGTGTGTGTGTGTGTGTGTGTGTGTGTGTGTGTGTGTGTGTGTGTGTATCCATTACTTATAGACTCTGAAACGGCTGAACCGATTTTCTTGAAAACTTACACAGTTGTAGTATAAACGTCTGCGAGTGTTCTTAGCTAGGTTTTGTGTCGAGGTACCTCCGATAAATATCGAAAATCGATTATCGAAAAAATCGGGTTATAGAAGGAGTGGTCCGATTTTAATCAAATTTGATACACTCATAGACAAAGACATAAGAAACGATA
This sequence comes from Ascarosepion bandense, assembly GCA_037127315.1. Taxonomy (NCBI): domain Eukaryota; kingdom Metazoa; phylum Mollusca; class Cephalopoda; order Sepiida; family Sepiidae; genus Ascarosepion; species Ascarosepion bandense. The sequence continues at coordinate 110,449 of JBBBDQ010029800.1, read as the reverse complement.
TTCAGAAGTTTCAAGGTTGCAGTTCTTACAATAATGCAGAAAATCGATAATATATATACATATATAAATCGATACCAGGAAATCAAAATTTGACTTACATCCATTCATTTTTCTTTCAGTTTACGGTTTCGCCTTAACTGGAAACAACTATTGCGTTTTAGTCTTTCGTGCCAACGTCCAAAGAGTCTGGGCTCCAGGACCATGGATTAGTTTTAAAGCTTTCATTACACCCGAGCAACGCCGGGCTATACTGCTAGTATATATATAAATGAACCATCCGCAGACAGGCTTGTTTCACTGTATCACAGCTCTTCATGGTGCGGCTAGATTAAAAGTTTACTTCAACCTGGTACTGAAAACCGACAGACTTGACAGCAGTCGGATATTCACCTACCAGGCCATTAGCGAACGCCAAAGAAAGGCCGCTTTCATAGCTTGTAATATATTGACGAAATGTAAATAATGTCAGCAGTGAGAGTGTTCTATCTCGTAACCGCTCCATTAGGGTGTTATACACTGTAACTCGAAAACATAGCGTAAAGCCGTAAATAACTGCCATTTATGAAATGTTCCCCTCTCTATAGTGCTCAATAAGAAAAAAAAATGAAATGTATATCAATCTAAAATTTTTCACCTTTATTAAAGCTTCGTCAGAGATTTTGAGAAAGCAGACAAAAAAAGCAGAACTATAGTGTTTTCAATTTTCTTTGAGTCAATTCTCATTGGTCAGTCACTGACCCAAACAAAACTGAAAATACCAGAGTTTCTGTCTCTTTATTTATTTCTCTCAAACTCTCAAGAAGCTCTAATAAAACTGAAACATGTTAGATTGATATACGTTTCCAATTTGGAATTCATTTTATAATTATCTCAGATTTCGATCGATAATTTATCCACATTTGATCTTGATATATGTATATATATATATACTCATGAATATATGGTATTTTCAATGACATCTTTGAAAACCTAAAATTATTGCATATTAACTAATTCAAAAAGTATTTAATTATAATATATTCTTTATTATTTTTAGATAAGATAAATATCTGTAAATGCATTTTTAAATAATTATATAAAAAAGCAAAAGGAGTAAATCAACTGAAGTCATCTCTGCAATCCTGGACAGTTCCGAGAATCGAACTTTTACCTTCCAATTGTTAAAGTGGCTAGCGAAGGAAAATGAATTTGTTACCAGGAAAACACATAATCAACATCGAATAACTAAATGAAGGTAGAGAAAATTGATTCGGTCGGCCAGCAAATAGAAAGAGGCGGGAAAAACCTATAAGCCGGGCATGGAGAAAGGGGAAAATAGTCCGGGATTGAAAAGGCTGACATAAATTTTTTATTCATTTATTTGTTTATTTTTCTGTATTGGTCAATCAGAAAGAAAGAAAGAAAGAAAGAAAGAATTCATGAAAGAATTAATGAAAGCGATACCCATTTTCATGTGCGGTAACATTTTCCAAGCTTTCTGCATGTTATTAGTAAGGTAACGAGTTCCATTTTCACTACACATTCCACAGTTTTGCGTGGGAGTAAATGTAAGCAGATAGATAGATAGATAGATAGATAGATAGATAGATAGATAGATAGATTACAAGGCTAGATAGATAGATAGATAGATAGATAGATAGATAGATAGATAGATAGATAGATAGATAGATTACAAGGCTAGATAGATAGATAGATAGATAGATAGATAGATAGATAGATAGATAGATAGATAGATAGATAGATAGATAGATATTCTAAGTAAATGAATAAGTTTACCGAAAGCAGAAAGGAAATAAAAGAACTGATAGTACTGTCGATGAATAGATGGATTGACTGCCAAACAAAACACCTCCCCATTTGCAATAAGACGGTCGGTCTTCTTTATTTACCAAAGGAGACATCGCCCGACTTTAATAAACGCACTGAAATGTTCGAGCAACGCCAAATTACGCCCGCGTTCCGCTCGTTTAAGTCAGACATGTTTTATGTTCCTTGTCGGACGAATGGGAACTTCATTAAGCAATGTTTTTGGCCTAAACTCTTACGAATTTACACTTGAACATACATTCAGCAAGCAAAACCACTGCGATAACGAGAGGTTCCTGAGAATTTTAACTGTATGAACGTTTGACTTGTGGCGGGAATTAAGTAATACTTAGCATTTTATGTTTTTAAATGTAAGTTATGTGTTTAGCAAATGACACTAAATTAATCTTAATGCCTAATCAATGAACTATCAATCGATATTTACAAATTGATGACCAGTGATTTCATTACTAATTTGTAAGAATCACACAAGTTGAAGTTTTATGTAGCAACGGAGGTTATTAACCAGTTGATATTTTATCATTATCTTCTAACGTACAATCAATCAATATATATATATATATATATATATGTGTGTGTGTGTGTGTGTGTGTGTGTGTGTGTGTGTGTGTGTGTGTGTGTGTGTGTCCAAATGAAGAGAACTAAAAGTTTAACCATTCCGAGTTCTCCAATATTTATATATTTTTTTATAAAAGTGCTCAATACAATAAGTATTGCAGAACATAATATAATCAAATAATTAAATTTCTATGTTTCGAGATTTCTACCTCGTCATCAGGCAATGTTAGATCGTTGTTGTGAAAATGATTTTCATTTAAATATAAGAAAGAATAAGTTTGTTATTTATAGATATGGGAAGACATAAAAAAAAAATTCTCGCTTGTTTAGCAACGATCAAAAACTTTTTTTTTATTTCATATATAAACATGCACATACATATTCATGCACACACACACACACACACACACACACATATATATATATATAGTCTGCTTTCTTCTACCGAGCGCCCATAGCTCAGAGGTGGAATCACCGACTGATGCCAATTCGTTCGGGTTTCACTCCTGGGTTAAAAGCAATCGGAATCTAACCGTACTGATGAGCTGTGATACAGCGAAACAGATCTGTCTGCGGATGATTATATATATATATATATATGTGTGTGTGTGTGTGTGTGTGTGTGTGTGTGTGTGTGTGAGTGTGTGTGTGTGTGTACTTATATTCATATATATACTTTGCTCATTTCTCATTTTTTGACTTATTATAATGTTACCCCAATTTCATTTTTATTCTATCAGTAGATTTTAAACTATCTACAATAGTTCAGCCATATTATTATTATTTTAAACCAAATTTTTTTGTTCAATTTTTAACAGAGCTAAATATATAATATATTGTCTCCTTTATATTCTTTCCTTCTGTCTCCTTTTCTTTTTTATATAACTTTCCCTTTCATTCACCATCTGAAACCGGCATTCGTCACCTTGGCTACTGAAATATCTTTTCGTTAACTCTCTCCTGTCTACCCCATTTGTCCTTTCTTTTTCCTTCCCTCCCCCAGCTACTTCTATTCCTGTGACACGGTTTAAATTTTGATTTTGATTCTTTAATACAGACGTAATCTAAAAGTCTTCTTCTAATATCGATTCATGAATCTCTTTCTCTGCTCCTCTGTTTTTTTTGTCTGGACGATAAATTTAAAAAAACAATTTTCTTTCTTAATTCTTCTCCTTCCCTTTTTTTAAATTTCTGTGTATGAATATGTTTTGAAGCTCCTTTCGGTATGTAAATTTTTGTAACATATTTGAAATTTTTAAAAAATTGTTTTCGATCGTTGTTGAAGAAGCGTGATTTTTCTCGGTGAAATAGCTATTCAACGTAAGTTGAATTCGGAATTTTTTAAATGATATACATATTTGGCTCTGTAAATAGATAATACTATTTACATAGAGCCCTCCACCTCGATCATTTTTAATATTAATAAAATTAATATTAATAGGATCTGGTTTCTGGGATTTTACCTGTATGTTTTTCCTTTTTTGGGATTTAAAAAGTATATAAATTTATTTATTATAAATTATATTTTAGAATATGTCCAAACTACAATCTACTACAAAAGTGTAGATTTTGTTTCGACATTGAAAGAACAATGTCTCATCAGGTAGTAAACGTTATCTACCTGATACGATATTGTTCTTTCAATATCGAAACAAAATTTACACTTTTGTAGTAGATTGTAGTTTGGACAAGTTCTAAAATATAATTTATAATAAATATTCATAGATCTATTTCTATATTGAGCACTGTTTTAGATTAATGATTTGAACGTTGTAAATATTTTCTTCTTCGTTCCTTATATATATATATATATATAAGGAACGAAGAAGAAAATATTTACAACAGTAAACACAGAATATATATATATATATATATATATATATATATATATATATATTCTGTGTTTACTGTTTGCACATTCGCGGTAGACCTGGCAAAGCGGTAGCCATAATGCTTGTCAAAGAATAGGTTGTGGGATGTGATTTCACCATTGGCAATGATTTCGAACACTTTGCCGAAGAGCTGTAAGAGGTTAGGGTTAGGGTTAGGGTAATAATTAGTAGAGGTCAGTGTGCTCTCCGGAGATTTTTAAAAACAGGAACTACAGAGGAGGACTTCTAATATGCACGGAAGATTTATAACAATACCAGATCTGTAACCTCGTATTCCACAAATATTGCAATCAGATACTTCAATAACTAAACTATACCAATTATTGAAAATAACTAACACGAACTGGGCTGGAACGCTATACTAATCTGACATATAACGCTGCATTATCCACTGAGCCATATCCGCACATAGTAAACCAGTAAAAAGATTCATGTTGACATTCGATGGAACAATTTGCAAAATGTCACTTCCATACCGTTTTGGAGGAGTCTACTAGCGAAATGGGCGGTGATTGGACATGTCTTCGTTTTATTGACTATGCCTCAGTCTCTGGGTACACACCGACTCTTCAGGGTGTAAAGTTAACAAATAAACCTGCTCAAATACTGGCAAATATATAAGAGTAACCAGCAAAATGACGTTCGCTCAGCAAGTTGTGTGAATAGGGATGAAGGAAAAAAACTCTGAAAGAGGCTCCATTGAATGGGCGGGTGAGTGATTAGGTCTGAATGTTTTGTGTGGTAATTCTTGGCGAGTGTCGGTAGCAGGCAGTTGAGAGCCAAAAATTGGAAAGAATCAAAGAATTACAGTCGCTATTTGCTGTCTCTTCCGGTTCCATCGAGAATAAATGGGGTTTACTGAGGAAAAGGTTGTTTTTACCTTCTTTTTTTATTCGTCTTTTTTATATTTTATTATTTTTCTTTCCTTCTTATTTCTCTTTTACTCTCTGCTGTGTTTCTACATCTGTCAATCTATTGGTTTTCGCCCACCACTACTTCTCTCTCACCCTCTCTCACTCACCCTCTCTCTCACCATCTCTCTCACCCTCACTCCCTCCCTCTCACCCACTCTTTCTCTCTCTCTCACCCCTCTCTCTCTCTCACTCTCTCTCTCTCGCCCTCTCTCTCTCTCACCCTCTCTCTCTCTCACCCTCTCTCTCTCTCACACAAAC
>JBBBDQ010029800.1:55000-100000 GCA_037127315.1 Ascarosepion bandense | reverse complement strand
ATGATGGAACGAGGATTGCGTGGTGTAACAGGAGAAGGCGTGCTATGAGCCACCAGGGATAGGGAGACGTAGAAAGCCGTGATCGCCTACGTCCTGAAGGGACGAGGCACATAAAAGAAGAAGTCCTGAATCAACATGTTCAGTTTCACCTTATGTTTTGGAACAAATGTGTTCACTTCCGTGTTATGTCTTGTTGTACATAAAGGTTCTGTTGTTTGTACCTTAGTGTCTATCTTCATTTCAAGATAAACACTTCCATGTTTCTGTTTTCTATGTAAATCCTCTATGTTCAACACGCTAACATTTCACACGACCACCAAAACCACTAATAAAAACATGAAATATCACGAAAAAATTTTCAGCGTATACAAAACAATGCAAATTACTTGGAAAAAAGGGACATTAAAATGTTTCAGTCAGATCAAAGCTACTTCAAAGAGTATATAACTATGTTGAAGGTATAATATGTGAATGCTACTAATAGTTCTTGTGACAGTATTTAGTTATCTCCTCACGTAAGGCAAAATGTGACACAAGGTCTTTTTAATGTGGGTCTTCCGGGCCATATAGCCCGGCCAAAAATAGTTGTCTATCTTTCCCCAGTCGTGATTCTACCCTTCGGCGGAGCCACGACTGGGTTGGTGCTCTCTGCTCGAAAGCAGAGAGCGCTCTCCACCCGAAGGCAGAGTGCTGACAGTATCAATAGTAGCAGATTTCTTATGACTTGATATGCGTTGTGGTGCAGTGAACTTCAGCTCAGAACAAGAAATCAGAGAACCGAGTTCGAATTCCAATCGAATTCATTGCATTCACTTACGCACAAATACCTTTAGGAAAGGTATTAATTCGTTTCTTCTCCCTTCAGCTATAGGTTAAATAGCAGGGTATATTAGGCTATGTAGTCTTGTATGGCAGCCAGTCTACCACAAAAAGTAATGGCAACCTACTGCGGGATAACCTTCTGCTCAGTCAGTCATGTCTCTTTCAAGACATGATCGCCGAAGCGTTTATCACGTATGGCAGTAAACTGAGTGATTTGATGTATGTTGTCGAACTTTGTGACAAAGAAAAAAAAGCTACTTGTGAAAAATTGTTATAAGAGAAAGTATTTATAAATTTGAACCAACAGTAATACCGGCTGCTTTATCAAAGAATGCCAGGTATTTACGGTTACCAATGCCATCATTTATCCTTGATTTGCTATCCATTCATCCAAATGCGTTAAGTTACACTATTGTTTCTGTTGCTTTAAATATGTACTGAGTGTATTAAAATCTCTAAGCCATCTTTCCTCATTATGTTACCCAGAAATTTCAGTTATCTCTTTCCGACTGTATAGTATCAGTTTTCTCTTCAGCTGCTGGACTTGAAAAACTATTTTCCCGGAAAATTATTTTAAGACAGTTTTTTTTTTTAATTTCCTCTTCTTCAGTGATGGGATTGCAATGCTTAAGCATCGTTGGATCAATTCTATTGATGACAAGGGAGACGACATAGAAAAATAGTGAAAAACAGTAAAATAAACTGTCCTGTTCCTTCAACCACTACTGGGTGAGGCTTAGAACTTTTTGAACGACCTTCATATGTAAACCAGTAAAACCAATTGCCTTTAACGTCGAGAGAAAATTGAGGACATTGAGAGGAAAAAGTAGCTAGATCTAGCAGGTGTAGACTCATAACTCATATTACTAATTATATTGATACATGTATAGCTGGCCACTCGTATCCACTGTCTGCTAAGGCGGCTACCTAATTCTCGTTGCAGACGCTTGCTTAGGCACATTTGTGTTTATTTGTGTTTGTTTATGCCGAGCGAACATTAGTTACAGTTTCTGGAAGAAAACGCGTTATCTAGCATGAACAACAGTTTGAACAAGGCCAGGACGCTCCAACTCTCATTCGCGATGATTTGTGACTTCATGCTAACAAAATCATCGACAACTTCCAAGTGATTCCGGCTACCCATTTCACTCATAAAGCTTTGTCAACAAGCATCTCAGGCACGCTCTTCGAGATCGTTAACATCAAGTCACCTTCCAGAGAAATCGACCATGGTGAGATATGAACCAGGGCTTCATGATTCTAATCATTCGGTCACGCGACCATATTCTATTATATTAATATAGTACATTGGTAAGAACATTATGGTAATGAATGTCCAGATTGACACAAAGTAAGGCGCATTTTTTCTATCTATCTATCTGGTGTGCGTTGGAGTCCAGTGGATATCGGCTCGAAACGAGAAATCGGGAGTCGAGTTCGAATTCCAGTTGAATTCCTTGCATTCACTTACGCGCAAATACTCTTGGGAAAAGTATTAATCCGTCTCTTCCCTCAAGTTATGGATTCAATAACAGGACAGATTGGCTCCTATAGCTTTGGCTGGCAACGAGTCTACCGCAGAAAGCTATAGCAAACCACTGCGGGATAATCTTCTACCCAGTCAGTCATGTCTCTTTCGAGACATGATCGCCGAAGCGTGTATCACGTATGGCACTTAACTGATTGATCTATTTAAGTCTATTCAAATCTATCTGAGTTTCTTCAAGTCTGTCTATCCTTATATGTAGATTTGAAGAAACCCAGCCCAGATAGATAGATAGATAGATAGATAGATAGATAGATAGATAGATAGATAGATAGATAGATATGAACAGACTGAAATAGATAGATAGATAGATAGATAGATATGAACAGACTGAGATAGATAGATAGATATGAACAGACTGAGATAGATAGATAGATAGATATGAACAGACTGAGATAGATAGATAGATAGATAGATAGATAGATAGATAGATAGATAGATAGATAGATATAGATAGATAATTAACAAAATGAGATAGATAGATAGATAGATAGATAGATAGATAGATAGATAGATTAGAAAGTAAACCCCCATCAATACTAGCAAAGGAGTAGTAACTATTGGTACTTGAGAAAGCTGTTTCCTAAAATATGTTTTCAGAGAAACTGATAAAATCCAACCTAGTAGCTGCTCGGTCAATGAATATCAAATGTTTCCTTGTAGGGAAACAGTTAATATAACCATTACCATTATCGTAGTCCGTGTATTTGATTCTTCTTAGCAGACATCAAACTTTTGGCTTTACGCCAAAAATTAACTATTTTTAAGAAATTATTACGTTTAAGAACAATTCTGCCCAACATATAGCAGCATTAGATAACACTATTTTTAATTTTAATTTCATAAAATCTGTGAAAATAGCAACCCTCAAAACTAGGTTTCCACTGGGTTTCATGACATTTGGGGTTGTCGAAAATATGTTCGTATATTGGTACAGGTTTTATACTAAATTTGGTAAATGAAAAAACTTTTTAAAGATATTTTGAAGCAAATGAAAAAAGTATATATGATTCCATTAAATCCTGTACACGGATGAAAATCACCAAATTTTCTGAAAATATTTAATTCCATAAAGGGATAAAGAAGTGGGTACTTTTATTTTTAGGTTTTATTCCTAAGTCCAGAATATCTTGTAATGCGCGGTCGATAAGTTTTTAATCTTGTAAGCTAAGATGCGACATAGCTTGTAGGTTTTCTAGTCTACGTATAGACAAATATTTTAAGTCCTCTCCCTTGATAATATACACTTTCCCTCGGCACTGCGCATACGTTAACGTTAACACATAAGAATATACTTTTATTTTATTTATTTATTACAAACATTTTTATTCTACCGAAAGTCTAGAACATTCCTGAAATAGATATAAGAAGTATCGATATTATGGTCGTACCATTAAAAACTGAGCCCTGATGGGTTAGCAATGTAGAGTTTAGTTAATACTAGCAGTATAGCCCGGCGTTGCTCGGGTGTAATGAAAGCTTTAAAACTAATCCATGGTCCTGGAGCTCAGACTCTTTGGACGTTGGCACAAAAGACTAAATAGCAATAGTTGTTTCCAGTTAAAGCAAAACCGAAGAAAAATGAATGAATGTAAGTCAAATTTTGATTTCCTGGTATTAATATCAAATACTTTGTTTTCGTCGTAAACTGAATTTTGAAGGCTAAATAAGTCCTCTGAGTAAATGGTATCCTGGCTGAGACTAAGAACTACAATTATACCTACTTAGAGTCAAACGCGAAGCAAAACCTAAAATAAAGGGCTGAAAAACTGATTTTGATCAGACACGGTATATATTATCGATTTTCTGCACTATTGTAAGAACTGCAACCTTGAAACTTCTGAATATCGTTTCTTATGTCTTCGTCTATGAGTGTATCAAATTTGATTAAAATCGGACCACTCCTTCTATAACCCGATTTTTTAGATTATCGATTATCGATATTTATCGGGGGTACCTCGACACAAAACTTAGCTAAGAAGACACGCAGACGATTATAGTACAACTGTGTAATTTTTCAAGAAAATCGGTTCAGATGTTTCGGAGTCTATAGGTAACACACACACATACACACACACAGACAAAGTTCCATTTATAAATAAGTTTAGATGTGTTTTTTTTTTCTATACATTTAGATCTACCACGACTAAAGTGTTCATTTTCCCTTATTATTTTACGCAGAGATGGTGAGGGAGATGAACGGGTTCCTGTCTTTTCTAAGGGCATTAGTGCAAAATACCTAAAACATCCACGGTCTGAATTTGAATTCGAGCTGCAGTTTCTATTTTCTGCGCCAATAAAGGTTACGTCACCAGCACTGGTTGAAGCAAGAATTTCCCGGGTTTTTATTTTGACATTTTTTAAGGAGCGATCATGTAAATTCACTGTGTCAATATTCCATTATTGGTTAGCGATTCATTTCCTTGACCTCCTAAAATCTTACATCTTTAGTCTATATTCAACCATAAAAGAAAAACTGTTTTGAGTTAGTCAGTTCAGAGTTGGAATTACTGACAAAACAAAGCGTGTTTACCGGGAACGAAACAAAATGTTCAGCTGATAATTATCTATTAACCATTACAACACCCGCATCCAAGTTTAAATTACTTTTTATTCCCAACCGATCATCCATTTAGGTACTGACCATATTCGACGTTGTTTGACTTCGGTGACGTACGGGAACTGGTGTTTCAACGTGATATGACCGTAAGCCTCGATTTCCACAAGATTCTGTGTAACCTATTGTCTAAGCTTGTGTAAATGGCTGACAGATTAGGGAACGAAAGGAACAGTAAAAAACAAACTTACCTACAAAGGTTAGGAAATTTTAAAGAGCCATGATTGCTCATCTTCTGAAGAGATACGGCATATAAAAAAAAACTAAAGTTCACTGATTGATCGAACAAATTTCAAGGACACTTCAGAAATTTCACTAACATTGTATCAAATATGATACTGGGTATTTTTCCATAAATTTCTAAACGTATCATTATTGATACATATTGGCAAGCATGCGTAGAAACTTTTATTCATCCGTTGAGAGATAGATTTCCGTATATATCTTAACAAGATGCCAGCATTCACAAAGTTCATCTTTGTCTTCCATTGAAGCAATGGTGGTCAGTACCCCTCGGGAAGCAGCGGCCAAATCCCTAAATTGATTACTTTCGTCTTTTCCGGATCTAGCTGTCATCAGCTGTGGTCATCTTGGCCAAAGTGAGCGCGGACTAGCCAGAACGTCATCAGAAACAATTGGACAACAGCCGAGTCTGTGCAATTGAATTCGTCTTTCCAGTTCGATCGTTTCAATGTTTTACGGTTCGAGATGACGGATTGTGGTGTGCTTTCCACCCTCATGAATTCGGCGTTCGGCCTTTGCGGTTGGGCGGGGCGTCTGACTTTGTCTTGTGATCACTTGGTTGCCATTCTTGTCGATCAGACGGAATAGAATTTGGTGTTCTTCTACTCGGTGGCCCATCAGGATTAATTTATCGGTTTGCAGGGGGGGGGGGGGATAAAGAAAGAGGGAGAAATAATTGAAATCGTTAAGTGAATATACAGGCAGGTCACGATATAACACGACACTACAGCTCCAAGATGAGACATGATGTTTAAAAAAAAAACCCTAATAGAATACTTCCAGCTTATGAAAATTATGAAAAGAAATTCATAATATACTTTTATTAGACACTGATAGTTGTTATTTCCAAGTTTGGCGCAGGGTCACAATAATCGAGCGCTGAATGAGAATTAACTTCTCTACAATTTTTCCAACAGCTGCCTAAATTGTAAAAGTAAGTCGTTTCTATGCAGGAAAACATTCGATATTCAGTAACCGAACAACTGGCGTTACTGCCGGTTGAAATTTTAATTTTTTTTCTTAATGATTTTCCAAAAAAGTTAGCTTTTCAAGTTCACTAACTATAAAAGCTCTTTCTGGTATTGATGGGAGTTTTATTTTCCAACCTTTTGCCTTTGCTATTGCTTAAAGTTAATACTTATATCATTAGTTGGCACGTGCCGTCAAAAATTTCGGCAAAATATTTATATCCATATGTCGTCTAAAATTACCTCCCCCAACGGATCTTGTCATTTATGTTAATAAATTACAATAAACAAAAAAAACATGACACGATGCTTCTTCATGTTGGCACACCATCACCACAAAAATTATTTTGATTCCACAGGGATGTTCTCCTCCTCTCCACAACCATCACATATATTGATGTACCTACTATTGGGTATCTTGCATTCAAACATGAGGAAAAAACAAAATAATTCAATCTTTAAGGGGAGATAGGAGCTATATATATAAACAAAAAGGCCTTTATTGTCATAGAGAAGATATATATTCTTCATAACTCGACAAGATAATTATTGAGAAAAGTAAAATAATAAAACCCTGTTAAAGAGCGAACACGCGGCAAGTGCTTTCTTAACTGGTAATAAAGTTTAATAATTCGCAGTAATTGTCTCTCTCGATGAGCGTGACAAAATATATATATATATATGGCAGTGAATGATAGACAATATCAACAAAGATGAAGGGAAAACTTGAAGAAGCTGAAATGTGGTTCCACAGAAGGATGCTGTGGATATCGTGGACCGAGCATGTGAGCAATGACAAGGTTTTGGAAATGATGGAAACGAAAAGGAAATTAATATTGATCATCAGGAAGAGACAAATGAAGTTTATGGGACATGCAATGAGGAAGGAGGGCTTGGAGAACCTGATACTAACAGGCCAGGTAGAGGGAAAAAGAGACAGAGGAAAGCATCGGATAACAGATTTAAAGGGCCTGAGCAGGTGGATGACAGAACGGGGGCTGAGAGACGTTACATGAGAAAGCGTGCTAAGAGCCACCAGGGATAGGGAGACGTGGAAGGCCATGATCGCCTACGTCCTGAAAGGTCAAGGTACATAAAAGAAGAAGATATATATATATATATATATATATATATATATATATATATATATATATATACACAACGGTCCTTATTATAAGCAAGATTGTTTCTTTTAGTTATATATACTACCCGTCGGTACACTGGCTTCTAGAGAGAAAAAAGGATTGCTGTTTAAGCTTGATAATTGGCGTAAGGATAAAAATATAGATCACTACAGTAATAATGTTCTGTGAGACTACCTTTTATACTACTTAGGTGGTAACATTCTCATATTTTGAATTAATTTGTTGATTAAATTTATTCACTGACCGCGTTTAAATTAAACTGGCTACTCAAAATAATGGTTCAGTGTGCAAACCAAAAGAATTCATGCATCAGTAACCTTTCATTTCGTCATAATCAAAACGGCTGATCTCAGACGAAAGGTTAATTATAATTCTTCAAAGTTGAGCCACTTCGTTGGCTGACAGAAAATTCAGAGACGAAAGCTTTGCCAAATGCTTACACTGCATTATTTTAAATTCATTATAATTAAATCCTTCTTTCACTGACCACCTCATCTTCTGTAACAGTTAATCATTGACTCTCTCTTTAGTGTTTGTCTCTCTCTCTCTCTATATATATATATATGTATGTATATGTATATGATATTTATAAAGGAAAACTCAACACGTCATTTAAATTGGTTATAAATTATAATTCATTTCAATGAGCTTAATTAGCTCATTTCATCAGACCACACAATATTCCTTCCATTTGGTACAAAAATATTGCCGAAATAAGCATTTACTTTAACTGAAGAGAAGGATTATAAAATATAAGGATAAAAATAAAAATAAGAAAGAAAAGAGACTGGACATCTGTACCTATATATATATATATATATATATATAAGGAGAGACAGAGATACGGTTGACCAAAAGTAGGCTTACACTTAATAGGTATGCCCTTTCTTCTTCTTCTTCTTCTTCTTCTTCTTCTTCTTCTTCTTCTTCTTTGTATCGTGTTCCTTCAGGACGTAGGCGATCATGGCCTTACCCAATCCAAACACCACTCAGCAAACCACTTGCTGAAGCCCCTCAAGTACGATACACGCTGCTTTCCCCCGTCTCTCTTTCCCTCTATCTGATGTGTGATTATCAGATTCTCCAAGCCCTCCATCCTCATTATAGTTTCCTTTTCGTTTCCTTCCTCTCCAAAACTTCATCATTGTTCACATTCTCGATCCATTCTGTAGAACCACATTTTGGTTGCTTCAAATCTTTCTTTCATCTTTGATGAAATTGTCCAGCATTCACAGCCGCACTGAAGAACAGACATCACATAGCAATCCAGAACTCCCTTGTACTTTATTTTAAAATATTTTATTACATTTATATTTATTTGTTACAATCGTATTTGTTTAAATCTGTTTGTGTGCATTTGTTTAACACATTACTTACATTGGTTTTATGTGTCTATTCTCTTAAGATGTGCGTTAGGGTGCAGTGGATATCGGCTCGGAAAGAGAAATCGGGGAGCCGAGTTCCAATTCCATTTGAATTCTTTGCATTCACTTACGCGCAAATATTCTTGAGAAAGGTATTAATCTATCTTTTCCCTCCAGTTATGGGTTAAATAACAGGACAGATTGGGTTCTATAGCCTTGGCTGGCAACCAGTCTACCGCAGAATGTTAAAGCGTGTCTCACGTATGGCACTTAACTGACTGACTGAATCTCTTAAGTGCTCAAAATATCCTCCTTCAACATTCCTTAAACCTCTCCAAAAACTATGACAGGCCCCCCGACACAAATACCGATTTGCAAAAATTGCAATAAATATTTCTGTGATGTACTCTTTTAATTCGTCCACTGTGTGTGGGAGGAGGGGTTATCTTATAAACCCTTGTTCTTTACTACATCCCACAAAAAAGAAATCCATTGGTGTTAGGTCAAGTTTACGAGGTTGCCATTCAATGCTGTCCCTTCTTCCGAACCACGCTGTAAAAAGATTTACTTAATGTAGTCGCTTTCTGCTAATGCATAATGGGAAGGTGTTCCATTTTGCTGAAGGAGCAGTTCGGTGAAGTTATATCTAATACGTGAAACAAATAGTAAAACAACTAAGCCTGCTTTTAGTCGACTACTTTAAGCCAATAAAAGAAATTCGAGAGATTAAAAAAACAGCAACAATTATAAAAACTTTTCTCATCAGTGTTCTATTTGGTCCAAAGGTCTTCTAATTTACAATAAGTATTATTAATTTTATTATCAATATTATTATATTTCTTGTTTTTATCTTTCGAATTTATTTCATTGGGTGATGATAGATAGATAGATAGATAGATAGATAGATAGATAGATAGATAAAGAATAAACTGATAGATAGATAGATAGATAGATAAAGAATAAACTGATAGATAGATAGATAGATAGATAGATAGATAGATAGATAGATAATGAATAAACTGATAGATAGATAGATAGATAGATAGATAGATAGATATGTACAGAATGAGATAGATAGATAGATAGATATGTACAGAATGAGATAGATAGATAGATAGATAGATAGATAGATAGATAGATAAAGAATAAACTGATAGATAGATAGATAGATAGATAGATAGATAGATAGATAGATAGATAGATTAAGAATAAACTGATAGATAGATAGATAGATAGATAGATAGATAGATAAAGAATAAACTGATAGATAGATAGATAGATAGATAGATAGATAGATAGATAAAGAATAAACTGATAGATAGATAGATAGATAGATAGATAGATAGATAGATAGATAGATTAAGAATAAACTGATAGATAGATAGATAGATAGATAGATAGATAGATAGATAGATATGAACAGGCTGAGATAGATAGATAGATAGATAGATAGATAGATAGATAGATAGATAGATAGATAGATAGATAAGGCTCAACTATAGAACGAAATCCAATTGGATGATAAGATAAAGAGCAAATAGGAAACGTTTATCAATCTAATTTTATTAAAGCTTCGTCTCAGACTGATATATTACTCGATCAATAAGTTCTAATATGACTTCGAAATGATTATTTCACAAGCTCTCTATCTTTATCATCAATCCCAACTGTACTAGACCCTAACTTATTTACCTTTTAAACACCTACTTTTGATAAGAGACATTATCATTTCAATAACGTTTTACTAAGAATGGAATCGCTCATATGATACACGTTGTTATGCAAGAGCTCAGTTGGTTGTAATGGATTTGTACAAAAGAAAATGACAATATTCTACGAAAGAGTCAAGTCGCATTTTTGATAGAAAGATTTCTGACTTTGTTATTTCGCAAGGTCTCCCAACCGGCAGCATCAAATCGTGCACATGAGGCAAAAATAGTCGTTACGTCATCCTTGATAAGACTAGCCTTCTTCTTCTTCTATGTGCCCTGTCCCTTCAGGACGTAGGCGATCATGGCTCTCCACGTCTCCCTATCCCTTGTGGCTCTTAGTATGTTTGCTCCTGTTGCTCCTGGCAACCCCCGTTCCGTCATCCACCTGATCAGACCCTGTATGTTATCCACTGCCTTCCTCTGTCTCTCCTTCCTTCTATCTGACTAGTCAGTATCAGGTTCTCCAGGCTCTCTTTCCTCATTGCATGTCCCATGAACTTCAGTTGTCTCTTCCTGATGCTCAGCATCAATTTCCTTTTTGTTGCCATTCTTTCTAACACCTCGTCGTTGCTTGCATGCTCAGTTCACGATATCCGCAGCATCCTTCTGTAGAACCACATTTCGGCCGCCTCCAGTTTTGTCCTCATTTTCGATGATATTGTCCAGCATTCACTGCCGTATTGAAAAACTGACATCACGTAGCAGTCTAGAACTCTTTTCTTCGTTTCTATTGAGATTTTCCTGTGTGTGAGTATTTTACTCATCTTCTGGAACGCGTCCTTTGCCATGCCAATTCGCCTTCGGATCTCCGTGATTCTTTCCTTATTATCTCGTCTCTAAGGATCGTGCGAGCTTACAGCCATATCACATTGAAACACCGAGTACAATCACCGAAGTTAAGTAACATCAAACCAGGTTAGTAACTGGATGGGTGACCGCTTGGAAATACCAGGTGTTGTAAACTTAGATATGCGGGCGGTGCAATGGATAAATCCCGGAAATGTCAATCGGGGTGACGAGTTCTAATTTCAGTCGTCTTTGTTATATTCAATTACGCGATTATATCCCTGGGAAAGGAGTCATGGGTATGACGATAAACTACATCCTGCAGCAAGGCCTCTAATCGGGAGAATGAGCAACGTGGCATTACCCCATAATTGCTATTGTTTCAAATCACACCCAGGATAGCAACACCAGTACTAACTATGGGAAAGCAGAGTATTCCGCATTGTAATGGGCAACGAGTTTGAAATAGGGGAGTTATTTTCTTGTACTATGTGCTGTGTATCTTCAAGACATTGACGTTCATGGCTCTCCGTATTTTTCTGTCTTTTGTAGTTTTTAATAAATATCGTTTTTATGTTATTTCTTGTAAATACAGTTTCATCATCTATTTACTAAAGCTCTCTAGGTAAGTTGGGCATTGTTGTCCTCTGTCTCTCTTGCCTTCAATATGTCTTATGAATATTAAATGTTCCTATCACCCTTCCATCATTATGGGCCCTAGAAATTTCAAATATCTCTTCCTGATGTTAAGTATATTTCCTTCTTATTTCCATTTTCTATAAAACTTCCTTTTTGCTCATATTTTCGGTCCATGAGATTCTCAGCATCTTTCTACAAGACGACGTTTCAGTTGCTTCAAGTCATCTCTGAGGAAATTGTTCAACATTAGCTGCTATATAGGAGTATTTCGAATCATCTGTGAATAAATGGTTCAATATTAGCTGCCATATAGGAGTATTTTAAATCATTTGTGAGGAAACTGTTCAACTTTAGCTGCTATATAGAAGTTTTTCGAATCATTTATGAGGAAAATTTTCAACATTAGCTGCCTTATAGGTGTATTTCGAATCATCTGTGAATGAATTGTTCAAGATTAGCTGCCGTATAGGAGTATTTCAAGTCATCTGTGAGAAAATTGTTCAACATTAGCTGCCATTTAGGAGTATTTTAAGTCATCTATGAGGAAATTGTTCAACATTAGCTGCCATATAGGAGTATTTTAAGCCCTCTTTAGAGAAATTGTTCAACATTAGCTGTCATATAGGAGTATTTTACGTCATATCTGAGAAAATTGTTCAATAATAGCTGCCATTTAGGAGAATTTCAAGTCATTTGTGAGGAAATTGTTCAACATTACCTGCCATATAGGAGTATTTCAAGTCATTTGTGGGGTAATTGTTCAACATTTGTTGCCATATAGGAGTATTTCGAATCATCTGTGGAGAAATTGTTCAACATTAGCTGTCATTTGAAAGTATTTTAAGTCATCTGTAAGGACATTGTTCAACATTAGCTGACATATAGGAGTATTTTAAGACATATGTGAGGAAATTGTTCAACATTAGCTGCCATTTAAGAGTATTTCAAGTCATTTGTGGGGTAATTGTTCAACATTAGATGCAATATAGGAGTACTTCATGTCATCTGTGAGGAAATTGTTCAACATATGTTACTATATAGGAGTATTTCAAGTTATCTGTGAAGAAATCGTTCAACATTAACTGCTATATAGGAGTATTTCGAATCATCTGTTGAGAAATTTTTCAACATTAGCTGCCATATAGGAGAATTTTGATTCATCTGCGAGGAAATTGTTCAACATTAGCTGCAATTATAGGAGTATTTAATTCATATGTGAGGGAATTGTTCAACATTAGCTGCCATTTAGGAGTATTTCAAGTCATTTATGGGTTAATTGCTCAACATTAGATGCCATATAGAAGTACTTCAATGTCATCTGTGAGGAAATTGTTCAACATTTGTTGCCATATAGGAGGATTTCAAGTTATCTGTAAAGAAATTGTTCAACATTAGCTGCCATTTAGGAGTATTTTAAGTCATCTGTAAGGACATTGTCCAACATTAGCTGACATATAGGAATATTTCAAGACATATGTGAGGAAATTGTTCAACATTAGCTGCCATTTAAGAGTATTTCAAGTCATTTGTGGAGTAATTGTTCAACATTAGATGCAATATAGGAGTACTTCATGTCATCTGTGAGGAAATTGTTCAATATATGTTAGTATATAGGAGTATTTCAAGTTATCTGTGAAGAAATCGTTCAACATTAGCTGCCATATAGGATTAGTTCAGGTCCACTCTGAGGAAACTTTTAACATTAGTTGCCATATAGGAGAATTTTGATTCATCTCCGAGGAAATTGTTCAACATTAGCTGCCATTTAGGAGTATTTCAAGTCATTTGTCGGTTAATTGCTCAACATTAGATACCATATAGAAGTACTTCAATGTCATCTGTGAGAGAATTGTTCAACATTTGTTGCCATATAGGAGTATTTCAAGTTATCTGTAAATTGTTCAACATTAGCTGCCATATAGAAGTATTTCGAATCATCTGTGAAGAAAATTTTCAACATTAGCTGCCATATAGGAGTATTTCAGGTCAACTCTGAGAAAATTGTTCCACATTAGCTGCCATATAGGTGTATTTAATTCATCTGTGAGGAAATTATTCTATATTAGCTGCCATATAGCAGTATTTGAAGTCATATGTGAGGAAATTGTTCAACATTAGCAGCCATTTAGGAGTATTTCAAGTCATTTGTGAGGAAATTGTTCAACATTAGATGACATATAGGAGTACTTCATGTCATCTGTGAGGAAATTGTTCAGCATTTGTTGCCGTATAGGAGTATTTCAAGTTATCTGTGAAGAAAGTGTTCAACATTAGCTGCCATATATGAGTACTTTAATCATCTGTGAGGAAATTATTCAACATTAGATGTCATATAGTAGTATTTCGAATCTTCTGTGAAAAAATTGTTCAACATTAGCTGCCATATAGGAGTATTTTAAGCCATCTCTGGGAAAAATCGTTCAACATTAGCTACCATATAGGAGTATTTCAAGTTTTCTGTGTGGAAACTGTTCAACATTATCTGTCATATAGGAGTATTTCAAGTCATCTGTGAGTAAATTAGCTGCCATATAGGAGTACTTATGCTACGTAACAGTTCTGTATCGATTTCTTTGATTCTAACGTATTTTTCCTGTTTTTTAATACTTTGCTTTGATTTTGGATGACTCTTTCGCTATCCCAGTTTGCCTTGTGGTGTTATACCAAGTTAATTTTATTGAGTGGATATAAATAAAATTTATGAGTTGTGAAGCGAACTTGTTCAGAATATGAGTGAATAGTGTAGTCTAATATCTCTTCTCGTTTATTAAGTCCTTTTCTGCTACACCCATTTATATTAAAACTAGTCTCAGAAGTAACAGATTCTTCTCTTTCTATACGAATTTTAAATCTGATAATACGATAGAATGTATCGCGGTATTAATATAACAAACATTTTAGTCGTAACAAATGCCAAACAAGAAATGAGTTCTACACTCAGAACAACACATGGAACAGCAATATTTGTCTTTTTCTCTTGGGCACTGAGTGCTTTCGCATTTTCCCAATTACTCTCGGCTAAAAATACTCTCTCAGCAGATATATAGATTGCACTTACTGACTCTTAGATATTGAAAAATTAATTCGAGCAGTTTGAAAAACGCTTCAGTTGTGGAAAGCTACATTACTTGTCAACTAATGAAATCGCAAGTAACATATTTACAGGAAATAAAAAAAAATTGCAAATAGAAAAAAAATATTTCAAAAATATATGCTGAATCTTAAGGGATAAAAATACAGTTCTGTCAGTTTTAAGAAATGATCTCAGACCAAAATAACGAGAACATGGTTTTGTCAGTTTTTAAAAAATCACATGTGGTCAATGAAATGTGAACATGATTGAATCAGATTTAAAAATTGACCTCAGATCAAATTAACGAAATTACGGTTCAATCAGACTTAAGAAATGATTTCGGACTAAAGTAACGAGAGCACGGTTCAGTCAGATTTTAGAAATGACTCTTGGTCAAAGTAATAAAAAATATGGTTCAGTCAGAATTTAAAAATGGTCTCAAGTCAACGCAAACGGGACACGGTTTAATCAGATTTAGAAAATTATCTCAGGTCAAAGTAGAGAGAACACGTCTGAATCATATTTTTCAAAAGTATATCTCAGATCAAAGTAACCAGAACATGTTTCAATCAGATATACGAAGTGATCTAAAACCAAAGTAACGAGTACACAGTTCAATCAGATTTAAGAAATGATCTCAAATCAAAGTAAGAACTTGGTTCAGTCAGGTTAAAAACTGATCTCTTGTCAAAGTAATGAGGTGAAAAAGTGGTTCTGTTAGATTCTTTTTGAAAAAATAATCACTGGAATTAAATCGTGATTTTCTAGGTAAGAAAAATGTTGATATGTCTTTTGAATATCATGTTTTTCCCTAATTAAAAGTAGTCATTTTAAAAGAACTACTATTTTCATTTATTTACGTTATTGGCTATTGTTTTATTTAACTTTTTGCAAAAGTTTCTTGCTCCTTAGTTTGAAAACAAGAAACTCTGCATATTGATGAAAGATTTTTTTCACCTCAGACTTTTGAATAGATATAAAATTTATTAGTTAGAGGTTAATTGCATGCTGTTATATGAAGATAAGAAAATGTCAGTCAGTTAAGTGCCATACGTGATACACGCTTGGGCGATCATGTCTCGAAAGAGACATGACTGACTGGACAGAAGGTTATCCCGAAGTAGGTTTCCATTACTTTCTGCAGTAGACTGGTTACCACCAAGGTTATAGAACCCAATCTGTCTTGTTATTTAACCCATAACTGGAGAGAAGAGACGGATTAATACCTTTCCCAAGAGTATTTGTGCGCAAGTGAGTGCAAGGAATCCAACTAGAATTCGAACTCTGCTCCCCGATTTCTCGTTCAGAGCCGATATCCACTGCACCTGAACGCACAAGAAAAGGTAAGAAGTGAAATTCATGGTTGGTGTCATACAGAAAAGATAAAGTTCAAACCTCGGCTTAAAGTGGTCAGTGATTAAGAAAGCAACCTGCTGGGAGTCTGTTTTGTAAATCAACAATTCTTGGGAAGAAGCTGCCTGGCTGAAACATACTGGTTACTGTTAGAAAACGAAAAGAATAAGGATTATTCATTCTTGTGTACGTGATATGTCGAGACTCACCTGCAAATGTCAAGGCGATTGGAACCAAGAAATTTAGCTCGTCAGAACACGTGCCATGGAAATCGCGATAGAGGCTTGTGACGTTTAGTTTATGGAAAGAATTTGTAGCTTAAAAAATAAATTATCACCCACAACGATTTTCAACTCAAGCCAGTCAAATGAAAACAGGGCAACTCTAGACCAGATATGGCAGTAATCGTCCATTTATGATCTCGCTCTTGTAAAGATAAAACACAGCTGGGGGAGACAGATACTTATTGGAGCCGGACAATGAACCGACCATTTTTCTGTGGAGAGAGCTTGAGTCTTAATGGACGTTCAAGGTAAGCAGGGTCTTTGGAAAAATATTGTGATAGGTGAAAGTTCAGGATGTGCTCGGTGACTGCTGATCTTTACTAGTTCCCTCTTTTGAGCAATTATGACGACGTCAGTATAACTATGCATATATATATATATATATATATATATATATATATATATATATATATAATACAAATGCTATTAATAATAATAACATTATATATAATATCATAATTATTATAATGAAGACTTTTGTGCATATATATATATATATATACGGTCATATCACATTGAATACATCAGTTCTCGCTCGATCACCGAAGTTGAGCCTAGTCAGTACTTAAATGAGTGACCGCTTGAGAATACCAGGTGCTGTAAACGTTTATTGACGGATGTGCATTGTGGTGCAGTGGATGTCGGCTCGAAGGGGGAAATCGGTGAGCCGAGTTCCAATTCTAGTCGAACACTCTACATTCATTTGGGAAAGGTATTAAACCGTGCGTTCCCTCCAATTATGGGTTAAATATCTGAGGTCTGTTGTTTATGCGATCCGTGGCGAACTTCTGCACCGATTGTTTATCAGCAGTTCCAAAAATGTGTAGATGGTGCTACACAAGCCTTCACCACTCAAAACAATTCTTTGTGTCGCAGTCTAACTGAGTTAGACACTCATACGTCGAAAACGACGGGAGAGTCCATAATATATATATATATATATATATATATATATATTAATGCAGGTTTCATTGAATAGTATAGACAAGTTTTGTCTATTAATTTTGTGTAGGATCCTTTCAGTTTGTTGTAGAGGTCATGTTTGTTCTTGTATAATGTGTCAAGATTTTCTTTCGCTATTTCAATTTGCCTTTTCACAAGGCTCCATTTATATCCATTATACAAGAACAAACATGACCTCTACAACAAACTGAAAGGATCCTACACAAAATTAATAGACAAAACTTGTCTATATTATTCAATGAAACCTGCATTAATGAAAAAATGCTGCCAAAATACACACAATATATATATATATATATATCAGTTTTAAATATCTGAAATATATATATATATATATATATATATATATATATATATATATATATATATCTTAGGAGTAGTACAAACAAATGGATTAACAGTTAATTGTTTGTAGTGATTTACTTTTTTGAAGAATCCTCGATACTTAGTAGAACAATATTCATAGTAATATTTCTATTATATGCTAAAGAGCGGGATGGATAAATTGTCGTCAAAATTACTCAAAAATGAAAATAACTCTGACATCTGATTTTAACAGATATATTTACCAAAATTTACCAAAAATATCGTGAAATACTTTAAATTTATTCAATAAACTCGCCACTGGCTTCAACACGCTTTTCAAACGATTTCAGAATTCTCCGCAATCTTTGGAGATGGTCATTTTGTTTCAATTAGGGAATGCATGCCATAATGTAAAGTGTTCATTTTTAGTATTTGTTGGCCTGTCGCTCAACTGTGCCCCATACATAATAATCAACAGTTTTGCAGTCTGGGGTGTTAGGTGACGAGATGTAAGGGCTGATGAAACTGTCTAACAGTCATACCTGTGTTATATCCTACTTGTGTGGCAAATGCAGAGTCTTGTTACTAGACATAAGGTCATTCAGCAGCCACCTTCTTTACCCATGACAACACTACCTTCCCTGGTTATAGACCTGATTGACCTGGATGGATCGTTTTCAATCATGGCCTGGATATCAACAGAATATCGGTAGTTATCCGAACTTCCGTATCTTCGTAATCACAATTAGACTCATCGAATTCAGCAGTACAGCATGCTGTTTCAAAATTTCTGGCCGAGAGAATTACGTCATGTTGCTCTTTTTCTAGCAGACGTTCGCAGACTGATCCTACCATATTTTGTGCAGTCGGCAAAATAAAAAAAAACAAACAACAATCATGCGCAAAATTAAATATATACAATGGTGACAATTTACCCATCGCAGCCACCACCTATATTTAATTATATTGTATTATTGAAGGACATTAAACAAAATTATAACATTATATTTAAACACACAAAAAAGAATACCAAACGCCATCCGTAACATACTAGGAAAACTTACAAGCATAATAACCTCATTCAAATGTAAAAACGATTAAAAATAATTTAAGCTAATAAAACATTTCTATAATTTCATACACATACATAAAAAAACACACATTCAGATAAAATTAAAAGTCGCCCTTGATAATGGCTAAAAGAATAGCCGAAAGCGTTCGGATATGCAGAAATTTTGTACAGTTGTTTTCACCCTTTGTGTCCATAAAAGAGAACATTTGTACGAACATTAGAAAAATTAAATAAAAAGCTTAATCGTAGTACCTTGTCAGTCAAATTTAACAAAACACACACACACACACACACACACACACACACACAAATATATATATATATATATATATAAAGACCAAAATAGGACAAATATTAGTAAAGACCAAAATAGGACAAATATTTTTAAACTGATAGATAGACACTTTCCGAAAGGACCAGAACTAAACAAAATTTTCAATAGAAACACAATCAAGCTAAGTTATAGTTGCACTAGTAATTTAGATAGTTTCATAAAAAAAACGCCAGATATTTAGATAGCAGTGCACAAAAGAAAACCACTA
The DNA here is from genome assembly GCA_037127315.1 of Ascarosepion bandense. Classification (NCBI taxonomy): domain Eukaryota; kingdom Metazoa; phylum Mollusca; class Cephalopoda; order Sepiida; family Sepiidae; genus Ascarosepion; species Ascarosepion bandense. The sequence goes on along the minus strand of JBBBDQ010029800.1, from coordinate 80,565 downwards.
ATAAAGAATGCAACTGCAGGGACAAAAACAAATGCCCACTTCACGGATTTTGCAATACAAAAAAAATAATTTACAAAGCAAAGGTACATGACTTAAATGGCCAAAATAAAATATATTTGGGTTCAACCAAAAACACTTTTAAGACCAGGTGGTTCAATCACAAGTCAACATTCAAAATAGAAAACTTAAAAACTGTACAAAATTGGCTAGCCACATGTGGAAATTGAAATCAAAATATGAAAAAGACCCAGACATAACGTGGAGTATAGTAAAAACAGCCAAGCCTTACAACGGTGGCAAAATATGTGGACTGTGCCAAGAAGTAAAGTTAGAGATTATGCTATTCCCAAACAAAAGCGAACTATTGAATGAAAGAACGGAAATTATGACTAAGTGTAACCATATTAAAAAATACCTCTTAGGTATTCAAACATGAATGAAAACGCCATAATTCCTTGTTATTTTCAAAATTGCGCGTTCAAAAATTCCCTGCCACGTGAGCGTTAAAAAAAAACACCGTTACGTGAGTGTTCTTAAAAAAATCAGTAAACGGTAAAACTCATTTATTGCAAATCGGCTGTAGACACCACTCATGGTAGAAACCTAGGTCGCGTAATAACCCGTTTACAAATGGAATATATATATATTAGACCTATCCGGAATGGATTCGGCCATTTTTGATATCTCAAGAACCGATTCCACAGCCTTAATGCAAGAGGGCAACCAAATACAAGGGAGCTTCCTGTAAGCTCTTCCCCAAAGACACTCAATCAATAATAAAGTATTGTTGAGTGAGTTTGTTTGCTCTAATTACCAGCCGAGTAGAAATGTGAAGTTTTTGTGCAGAGGTTTTACCCTAATCTTAGCACCACCCAAGTTTGCACGATTTCTACTTAGAGTCTAGATTTCGATAACTGCAAATAGTCATCGCCTTTAAGAGGAAGTGAAATTTCAGACCGTGACGTGATGAAAGAGAGCGTAATAAGTCAGCTGATGACAATCATTAGACTTTGCTGACCATTTTGGAAGGTAGTAAGTACGCTGAGATAAGGGTATCAACGGTCTTAAATGGTTATTTCCCAAGGAAGGATATATTCCCGTTAATATTAAATGCCAAAGTGAGTTCCAGATAAATCCCACACTTCACAGATCCAGGAATAAAATAGATCAAAATTAATCATAGTTTCTTGAATATGTAAATGATTTTACATTGATTAGATGTGATACATGAAATTGATGGAAAATTTTATGCAAAAGACAGTGGATGAATGATCATTTCGTAACACTACTCATCCGTAACTAACTTTCCAGTCCATGTGTTCATAGCCAAAAATATTAAGAAAGAAAGAAAGAAAGAAAGAAAGAAAGAAAGAAAGAAGTGTTATATTAGAGAAAAAAGAAAGCTATCTACATTTAAAAAAGAAGAAGTAGAGCTACAGAAAGAATAAATAAAAGATCTATAACTGAAAGAAAGAAAGAAAGAAAGAAAGAAAGAAAGAAAGAAAGAAAGAAAGAAAAGAAAATGTTAGGAAGAAAAAAATGAAGAAAAGACAATATTTCAAAGAAAGAAAGAAAGAAAAGTGTTAGGAAGAAAAAATGAAGAAAAGACAATATTTCAAAGAAAGAAAGAAAGAAAGAAAGAAAGAAAGAAAGAAAGAAAGAAAGAAAGAAAGAAAAAGGTATATTATAAAGGAAATAAATAGAAAAGGCAATATTACATTTCAATTAAGCTAGTTGGTCAATGAGCATCTGGGCAAACCACTCTCCCATATTTTTATCAATTCAGACAGTTACATGAAAAAGCTGTTGCCTGCTTCGTCATTCTTGACAGAGACTAATATTATTTTGTGTTCCCGTGCATGCGTTCGTACGTGCGTGTATGTGCGTGTGTGTGTGTGTGTGTGTGTGTGTGTGTGTGTGTGCAATCTTATCTCTAATTTGAGAGAAGAAGACGTTTCCGGCTTTAATGCTAGGTAAGCCAGTTTCGCTAAACAGGCAGGCCTTTTAGCAAGGAGAAAATAAACATGTCTCCGTTTGAGTCAGTCAATTATGCCTACTTGAAAGTGATAGATGATTGATCCAATATCGATATTTCGATAATGGCAAATGGTGCGCCGGTGCTATGAAATCGAAAAAGTCGTTTGTTCAGTGCCTTTGATCTACAAATAAATAAGAAAGGCTAAAAGAAAATCAGAAAGAGGGAGCGAAGCGGAGATCGAAAAAGAATTGGTTAATAAAAGAGAATGAATTTAGAATAACGGAACGAAAAGAAACAAGAAAATTTTTAAATTTTGCAGAAAGGGTTTTGCGTGTTTATTCGATTTTGAAATCGAGTGAAAAAGAATTAAGTCTTCATGAAAATAAGGAATGAAAAATTTCGATAACAACTAAGGAAGAAATAAAAGGAATAGAACTAATAAAGTAAAAGGAGAAGAAGAATGAAAATAAAGAAATATTGAATAACAGTTTCGCTGGTTAATTAAAAGTAGGAATGAACAAATGATTGAATAGCGAATAAAAATAGTAAATAAAAATAGAAAAAATATTATTAAAAGAAAAAATAATCTGGTTCAATTAATAAGGTTACGATAAATTGAATGACTAAATTAAAGAAGTAATAAAATTTGCAATGAACGAAACCAAGGCACAAAAATAAAAGGAAAAAAAAGAAAGAATGAAAGAGTTGTCTTAGAAAACAGAAAATGAGAAAGAAATAAAAAAAAAAGAAAGACAGAATTAAATTAATGAAAAGGAAAAGGCAATATAAGAAAGAAGAAAATAAATAAAGCAATTATATTAGAGAAAAAGAAACAAAGAATAATATGAAAAAGAAAAACTATATTAAAAAATGAAAAAGAAAGAGCATCATTAGAAAGAAAGAAACAAGCAAACCAACAAAGGAACAAAGAATTATATTAGTCTATATTATATCACTATTAATTTAAAAAGACGAAGAAAAATAAAGATAGATGTATATTAGAAAGAAAGAAACAATAAGAAAAAGACGATATTCTGACAATAAAAAGAAAAGGCTTAATTAGAAAGAAGGAAAAAAAACTATAATAAAGAAATAAACAAATCCATATTTAAAATAAAGAAAAATCTGTATTAAAAAAGTACAGAGCAATATAAAGAAGAAAGAAAGGACTATATGAAAATGAAGAAATGACAAAACTATGATAGAAAGAAAGAAAAAAGAAAGAAAAAAGAAAGAAAAAAGTAAAGAAATTCTATTAAAAAGATTAAATAAATAAGCTATATCAGAAAGAAAGAAACTATATTAAAAAAAAGAAAAAATAAACAATCCTATATTAGAAAGAAAGAAAGAAAGAAAGAAAATCGAAAGGAGGGAAAAGTGGGGTAAACGTCTGAAAACGAGAAAGAAAAAAAAGAAAGAAAGAAAGAAAATCGAAAGAAGGGAAAAGTGGGGTAAACGTTTGAAAACGAAAAAGAAAGAAAGAAAGAAAGAAAGAAAGAAAGAAAGAACAAAACACTTCCCGAATAGGAAATAAATTTGAAATGGAAATAAAATAAGATTTTTGAAAACGATAGCTAACTTGATGCTAAACCAATAAGTGTGTGTGGGGGGGGGGGGGGTCGTGGTGAGATTACGTTTAAAGCAGGGACAATATTTTGAAATGGAGAGCTGGTCGCCGAGCCTGACGGTCGTGTAACGGGTCGTGGTTGCAATTACAATGCTCGTGACAAGATTGAGATGGACACCCCGGTTACCAAACTCTGCCGTTGCCCCGAACAAACCACTTCAACTCCGCCTTCTACAAAATCTGATAAAACACGGGACGGGAGTTGGTTGCAAGTAAATGTGGAACATAAAGGGACTAGAATATCGAATGTATTTTAGACGTACGCTAAATCAAATGTGACAACCGATGGTGGAACATGAACTGCTACGCCCCCCTGGCGGATGTTGGCTGTAATTTTATACCGATGGGGCGCGTGATAAATTCTGAACTCTTGCTTTCGTTAAGATCTCAATCTCACTTTAGCGTTGGTTTCGATTTGGCTGGTCGAATATCTGGCCGGCTAGCCAAATATTGGGACCTTTAAGTGGAATACACGTTAAGCCATAGCGTGTGAACCAAGTCTAGTTGCACTGGCGTTTTATTGATATCTACAAAGCATGACTTAATCCAGTACGAAGCCAAATGGAAGTGGGGGGGGGGTCAAATGAAACTTACAAAGGATGTAGTGAGCCAATCTTCAATGTGAGAAAGTCTTGACCTCAAACACTTATGACAGATGACGAGATTGTAAACGCAACAACCTCAACCATCATGCAGATTTGGAATATTTATATTTAATACCAAGCATAAGACTACTCTAAACCTCTTAAATTATTCCTTCTTCCCTTGAATCGCTGCTTTCTGGAACAAACTCCTGAGAGGATGCTTCCCCGATCATTGCAATCTTAACCTTTTCAAGGGCTTGCAGTCAGATCATGAAGTTAAGAAACGTTGAACGTGGTCACTACGCTGGAGAATACCAGGTGTTTTAAGTTTGAATGTCTGGGTGGTGTAATGAATAATGACTCGGAAAGAGAAATCAAAAAACCGATTTCGAATTCCAGTCGCGTTCGTCATATTCACTTACGTGAAAATACCTTCGGGAAAAGCATTAATCCACCTATTCTTATCCCAGCTACGAGTTAAATAGTAAGACTTGTATCAGAAAATCAATAATGAACTTCAAATTCTTACAATCCAAAAATATGTTTTTGTTTTTGTTAAGGTAACTTACCCATATGACACATTGAACTCTTCCGAACTATATATAAACATCAGTTCTGCTTTGTAAAGAGGAGGTAAAGAGTAAGGGCGGAATATATTCCCACAGATAAGTCTGACAGCCGGACTAATTTTGTTCTTTGTTGATATATTCGTTTAACTCTATTACGCTTTTATTTCTGGCCCCTAACCAGGCCACAACAGTATTAAATAATTTCAAGAAGATTGATAAGACTTAAAAGGACAAATCAATCTTAACTTTTTCAAGTGAACAGTTATATATCGGACATAACCTCATGAGCTTAATTTCTTTTCTTTTCATACAAACACCTTATTCAGCAAACACCTTATTCAGCAAACACCTTATTCAGCAAACATTTATTTTGGTTTGTTTCATGGCATATTAACTCCTTATGGGTCATTTAATGCCAAAAATTTATTTTCTTATGAGCGTTGATAATTATTGGAGTATAGCAGTAGTTGATTGAGAGATTTGTCTGTTTAATAGCACATCAACGTCTTATGGGTCAATTAATGACTAAATTTAATTTGCTTGGGTACTTGGAAATAGTAAAAATATGATACATGTTATTTTGCTTTCACAGCTGAACACATAGTAGATGATACACAGCTTTTGTGAATATACATGTTTGTGTGAACATAATTGCTAGAGGCAGTGATATGTGTTTCTTTTATGTTATAATTTTGTTGAAAATATATTTGGGATACATTTTGATTTCTTCAAGAAATTGTAAGATATTATATAGATTAATGTCATAAAAGAGTTCATGTTAGTTGTTTGATAGTATTTTTAAACGGATTAGGGTGAAGTCATTACAGTTTGTTAATATGTGCGTATTGTAGGTAATTTTACTACAAATATATATTGCTGGTTATTTTTTTAATATAAAAGTTTATTGCTGGTATTTTTATTATAAAATGTATTTTTATAATTTAGTAGTGTTTTGTTTTTGTTTGAGGGTTAACAATTTACGCATAGCCCGCACCATTCCGTGTCTGAAGTTCCACAGTGGAGATACAAGTCTTAAGGATGAAGGAGGTAAAGAAAGTGCATTTGAAATTGAGAATCAACATCTGTAAACATTAGTGGCACAAAAGCCATGTCAAAATATCAGAGAAATGCCTCAGATAATGGTTGTCAACAACATCAAATCATCTCAAGAAACTTTAAATGCTTCAGTATCAGTAAAAAGGGCAGCCCAATATGCCAAATACAGGTCGGGGATAATAGAATCCAACAGGCAAAAATTTAAATACCTAGGTAGTGTTATAACGAAAGTGCGATACTGAGATCCAAAGGCAAATTGGCATGGCGAAGGAAGATTTTCAGAAGTTAAGTAAAGTATTAAGAAACAGGAAAATTTTGCTAGAAACAAAGAAGAGAGCACTGGATTGCTGTGTGATGTCAGTTCTTCAATATGGCAGTGAATGCTGGACAATATCATCAAAGATGAAGGAAAAACTTGAAGCAACTGAAATGTGGTTCTACAGAAGGATGCTGCGAATATCATGGATCGAGCATGTGAGCAATGGTGAGGTCTTAGAAATGATGGAAACAAAAAGGAAATTAATAATGAGCATCAGGTAGAGACAGCTGTAGTTCCTGGGACATGCAATGAGGAAGAAGGGCTTGGAGAACCTAAAAGGAGACAGGGAAAAGCAACGGATAACATATTTGAAGGACCTAATCAGGTGGATGATGGAACGAGGGTTGCATGGTGTAACAGGAGAAGGCGTGCTAAAAGCTACCAGGGATAGAAAGACGTGGAGAGCCATTGTCGCCTACGTCCTGAAGGGACAGAGCACATAGAAGAAGAAATTGGTTCAGCGTGGGACGCAACGAGTTCAATGTATTAAAATACGTTTGATCCTGCATCTGCAAAATTCGATTGATTCATTTCTTAATCGAATAGTGACTTGTAACGATAAATGGGTCCTTTATGACAATCGTAAGCGATCGGCCAATGGACTGATCATAAGGAAGAACAAAAACATCCACCAAAACAGAAAATGTACTCGTGGTTCGCCATTCTCGTTATACATAACAGCCCTCTGGAATCTAACCAGAATATCTCTGTCGAAACCTACTACAGGGAACGGGATGAAATGCATATTCAGTTAAGCAAAATGCGGATGGTACTGATTAATTGACGAAGTCAAATTCTGCTCTATGACAATATCCGGCCAACAACCCGAAGATTACCGTGACTATCTAGTGGTTTGCCATTCTCGTATCTCGTCATCCATTACTGTTTGCTGGAATATAACCAGAGTACCACGGTCGAAAAGTACTACCAGGAATTGCATGTTCAGTTAAACAAAATGCGGCCGGTACTGATTCATCGATGACGTTCAATTCTGCTTTATAAAAATTTCCGACCAACAACTGGAAGAATACCGTGACTATCTAGTGGTTTGCCTTTCTCGTTATTCATCACTACTTGCTGGTATCTAACCAGAGTTTCACTGTCGAAATGTACTCCCACGAACTGAACGAAATTCATAGTCAGTTAAGCTAAATGCGACCGGTACTGATTAATCAATGAGGTTCTGCTTTATATTATAACAATTTCCGGCCAATGTCTGGAAGATGTGATACGAATCTTTGCCCCATCCACTATCTTACGCTGATTTCTTGCCTACTGACAACGACACTTTCAAGTATCTTGGCATTTTTCTAGCCAAAATTTAACCCATTACAAAGAAAATGCATGAACTGCATTCAAAGTTTTCTTGGCATACAAACTTCTAGTATTTCATCGTAAATGCATAAATATAGGTACCTTCACTATTTCGCGAGGACAAAAACAGCACAGCATAATGAAAAAGGCCACAAACCTAACGAAAATAAAGTTTTATCATCAAAATGTTGATGTTACTATTAAGATGAAAGACGAAATTATATTTTAATTATTTTTTGAAATTTTTTAATCCTTTCTAAAACGTTCGAAATTTTGGTTAAACGCCTGTTTTGTTTACGTCATCGTCGTGGCTAACTTTTAACATTGACTTTTTTGCGCTTGTTTTCCGTTGAAAACATTGATTTGGAAATTCTTGTAAAGATCAAATAATTGTCCGATTTTCAGGATTTATTCACAAATGAATGAAATTATTTTTGACATGATTCTTTTAGAAAATTTTGGTAAAAATATTTTTTATATATATGTTACTCCCACTTACTCAATTTCATGAAATTTTGCACAGAACCTTCCTGTTTATTGAAATTATTTTCTTTATTACCTACTTTCTTTTCAAATGTGTGCTATTTAACTGACAAACTTTTCTGAATTGAAAAATAAAGAATCCGATAAAACTATAACTTATTTCGAAAAGATTTTAGTTGTTTTTGTAAATAAGTAATATGAAGAACATTATTGTCTGAAGAAATCAAATTTTTCTGATGAATAATGAATTTTTACGAGAATTTGTTTTTTTTTACATTTTAATTATAGTAATTTATAATAGTTTAAAATCGTCTAAAATTCTGTATTGGGGTATTTATTGGATGTGATATAGTAATTAAGTGGAAACGAAATTTACGAGTCCAATATTGCAAAGATTAATAAACATAGTTATGATATCTATTTTTAAAGTAATTTTTTTATTTTGTATTTTTTATCTTATTTTCATGTATTGTAGACTGAAATTCCCATTATTATAAAAAGGTTACGTAATTTAAGAGTTTTGTCCCTTCACTTAGATTTTCGAAAATTGTCATTTATGGTCATACGTAGCAGCTGTCATCGCATCGTCATTCAACAGTCCGTCAAACGTTCGATCAGATGAACACGACAAATCGTTAATAATTGGTTGTATATTACTTTTTATGCTCTAAGTAAGTAATATTACTTTAAAATCAGATTAATTTAACTCTCAATCTTTTATTTTTATTAAAATAAAGAGTCAGAAATCTTTTGAAATATTTTTAAAACCGATGCATTTTTGTTTGTTTACAAATTTCTTAAAATTAAGAAAATGGCCGCTTTTAAGAAAATTTGAAGAAATCGAAATTAAATGTAACATTCCAATCTATATAATTGTTATCTGAAATACACCAGAATTTTTTACTTAATGGAAATAATAAATTTAGTCATTAAGCTTTTAATTAAAACTAAAATTAAATCTTCAAGAATGTTTTTCATTTTAAAAATTTCATTTTAAACTTAGGTATCGAAAATTTCTGCTGAAATACTGAAGCGTTGTAACTCGATATGAGAAATGTACAGATGCCTAGGATCTTTCTTTAAACACTTTTTAAACACTTTGATTCATTCGGTAATTAAGTTGGACATCATTTTCCGAACAACCTTGTGATTAGTTTAGCTTTTGGAAGGTATCTTTTGCATTTCAAACTGGCATTCGCATTGGTCTGTCACATTTTCTGTCGTCGGTTAAAAGTTTTCGCAGAGTGGTTAATTTCTAAGAAAGTTGGAAATAACAATAAAACACAAAGCAAGAAATTACCTGACTGAAAATATCCTGCATTCCTCTTTGACCGTTTCAAATGACAAACATATTTTCCTGCGGGCTTGGTATTGTGTTTCCGATGTAAGATTTTTTTGTTGTTATTTTACAATTTCTTTTTAGTTATGTTTGTTAAATTCAAATCGAAATTTTAAGAGATTGAACACAAAAATTCCATTCGTTTCATCTCGAAGGCCTTGAGCAAAACTTCCGTTAATAATTTTACTATCCTATATTTTAATCCCAAGCCTGAGTTCCAGTGCTTCTTTTACCAAACCTCAAGAATTATTAATTCCACAGCTTGGCATAAAAGCACTTGAGAGATTGGGCAATTATTAGAATAGAATGTTTAATGAATTAGCATCGGACCCCCATTGCCCCAATTTTACTCTCTATCTGTGTGGAAATTGCCAAACATTCGATGCACTTTAGGAGGATTGATATTACAGTTACTTTGTTCCTAGCAAAATTGTCGTGAGTTTTAATATTTTCTTTAGCTTCTGGAATCTATGATTCGCTATTTAAATTCTCCTTCAAATTTATCTGCCACACTTCGCGAAAAAATTTGGAAACATCAGTAAAAATCAGAGTAAGAAATTACCTGACTGAAAATATCCTGCATTTTTCTCTAACCGCTTCAGATGACAGACATATTTTCCTGCGGCCTTAATATTGTGTTTCCCATGTTAGTCTTTTCTACAATTATCGATATTATATTTTAGTTATGTATGTTAAATTCAAATTGAACACAAAAATTCTATTAGATATTTTCTTTTACTTTACATCAGGAATTATTCCCCGAAGAGATCAGATGTGTAATTCTTCCTTAATAAAACAAATGCTTATATTACCCGTCAAAATTGACGGAACCATTAACAATTGGATCGTTACTTTAGCCTCGAATAAGATTTTCTAGAGTTGTAAGTTGACAATTCTTAAGACTCTAAATCTGAACCATGTAGTCAAAAATGAAATAATAATTGTCAGGCAAAAAAGACATATTTTTAAATATGGATTAATAGGCGTAGATTGATAGCTTCATGTATATGTATGGTTTATAGATATTGTAATGTTTACAGGTAAATTTACTACCATCAATTCACCGCAAGAAAGTTTACCACCATCATATCACTGCAAGGAAGGTCTACCGTATAAATTCATTAGATTTTATAAGTAATAAAGTTAGAATTAGTTCATATATATATATATATATATATATATATATATATATATATATATATATATATATATATATTGTAATGGTTGTTACAATGTTTTTAAATTCATAGTATCACTACACAAAAAAATGTTCATGTTTCGAAGCCAGCCCATTATGTTTTGGCTTCATCTTCAGGTGATTTTATTAGAAATAAGAATTATCCAGTTGAAAAGACCGTTTATTTGTGTTCGATTTATTATTTTCGGGTGCAAGAGGGGTTGGTCTGTATTTTGAGATCCGTTGACCTTTTTACTTGTGTTGGGGTTAAGTGTTTGTTTTTGGCAGAGTTCATGATAGGTTTAATCTATTAATCTTGATAGGGCTGGTGCTAATGGCGCCTTTGGTTTAGGGGTTGGTAGGTGTTGTTTTGTTTTGGGGTTGGTTTCTTCTTCATTTAATGTATGTTATTTTGTATTGGGGTGTATATCAATGCAACGTAACATCCATAGAAAATCTAACCATAAATAAAGTGTATATCGGATCAACTAAGAATACTTTTAAGCAGCGCTGGTACTTACCGTATAAATTCATTAGATTTTATAAGTAATAAAGTTAGAATTAGTTCATATATATATATATGTGTGTGTGTGTGTGTGTGTGTGTGTGTGTGTGTGTGTGTGTGTGTGTGTGTGTGTATACTGTAATGGTTGTTACAATGTTTTTAAATTCATAGTATCACTACACAAAAAATTTCTCATGTTTCGAAGCCAGCCCATTATGTTTTGGCTTCATCTTCAGGTGATTTTTTAGAAATGAGAATTATCCAGTTGAAAATCCGTTTATTTGTGTTGGATTTGTTATTTTCGGGTGTAAGAGGGGTTGGTCTGTATTTTGAGTTCCGTTGACCTTTTCACTGGTGTTGGGGTTAAGTGTTTGTTTTTGGCAGAGTTCATATGTTTAATCTATTAAACTTGAAAGGGCTGATAGTCGAAATACTAACTATGCTATGTGCTAGTATCTATCTATCTATCTATCTATCTATCTATCTATCTATCTATCTCCGTTCTTTATCTATACATATATATATATATATATATATATATATATATATATATATAATCTGAATATAGAAATTTATATAATAGCTAAACGGATTGAACAAAGCACGCCGGAAAAAATAAAAACCAAACGAAAAGTGAATCTTCTGCTGGCCGAATTCGAAGCCTCGTTTTAAATTACAGTAAAGATAATATACCTATGACTGCTTGAGGGGGATAGCGTGAAATATCAGATATTATAAACAGTTTTAATTATTAAATGAATTAAATAATGGCAGTTCTTAATTACATTTACCCTATTTTAAAAATGGTTTAGATATGTTGATCAATAAAATCAGAACCCGTTCAAACTGATTTTTAATCTATGCTGAACTTTCCCTGAAGTCAACATTCTTCTCGATGTACTGATGGCGGCGAAATTTCTTGAGATAAATTAATGGCGGTGAACTTACTGGAAACGATTGTTATTTATTAATCGTAGCTTAGCTTTAGTAAAAGGCCAAACTTGATCACCCAATGGTGACCAAAGCTACTACTGAAAAGTAGTGGTCAATCATTATAAATCATTATACGCAAGTATCTCAAGCATCCAGTAATATCTAATTAAGGAATGCAAATCACTTTTGATGGAGTCCTAAGAATTATTTGCTCGACAGACTGAATTCAGTATAATTAAATATACAAATATATGGGCATAGATAGATAGATAGATAGATAGATGGATATGAACAGAATGAGATAGATAGATAGATAGATAGATAGATAGATAGATAGATATGTACAGAATGAGATAGATAGATAGATAGATAGATAGATAGATATGTACAGAATGAGATAGATAGATAGATAGATAGATAGATAGATAGATAGATAGATAGATAGATAGATAGATACTAGCACATAGCATAGTTAGTATTTCGACTACCAGTATGTCAGATTTGACATGCTACGGCGTCAGTCGATCAACGATGTCCGCAAAAAAAAAGCAAACGACTGATTAGCCTCATAGGAATAGCCTCTATTCATTCGCTGTTCGAATTAATGTCGCCGCTTCCCGTCTTATAGATTAACCTCTGATGACTCTTGATAGAGGCTCTAGGATTAAGGCGTATCAAATAAATCCATGACATATTGTCAAATGAGATTGTTCGCTTGTTTACGCGGCCGACTCGGGGCATGAAAATCTCTGTCGTCATTCCTTTATAGAAATTATCAAAAGGAGAAAAAATGTTCTGTCTAATCGTACCTGGTGAATCATGATATTTTCTCTCTGACTTCGACCGACGCAATCATATAGTCTATACTACAGTCTAGAAGTATGAATTACCAAAATAAATCTCTAAAAATAAGCAATTGTCAAACGAAAACTGTCTGAAATGTATCCAGCAAGTTTTAATATCTTAGCAAAAGCATTTGTCAAGAACCTAGTCTATTCATGCAGTAATCTTCACTTGAATAACGCTACCAACATTTAAGTACCAACTATGCATCACTTCCAACATAGTACTGAACAGTAATATCAGACCACAAGGCGTCGACGGCACAAATCAAAGCAAATGTGACAATCGTTTTGGAAATCGTTTACACGTAACAAGTTTTACGGGATACGGACGCCCCGAGCCAGACTTCCGGCTCAAGATTGTCAGGTCTGCACTGGTGTCAAAAAACGACCACAACAGTAATCGAATTCTCTTGGTTGCTTACGGCCCTGTCACGTTGAAAAACCAATCCGCGTACAGTCAGCGAAGTTAAATAACGTCGAAATTGATCAATACATTAATGGATGACCGCTGCTGTAAGCTTAGATGTACGAATGGTGCAATGGAAAACGTCTCGGAATTATAAATTGGAGAGCCGCTTTCCAATTCAACTCGTGTTTGTTATATTCACTTACGCGCAATTACTCTTAGTAAATGTATAAATCCTCCTCTTATTCCTCCAGCTATGAGTTAATTAGTACAACGTATCAATAAAATTAATTATCTTCAAAAAATATCACAATCTAAGGATATTGTCTTGCTTTAAATAACCTTCAATATATTGAGAAGATGTAAATGACAAATCAAATTATTCTGTTGGTTCGGTCATGACAGATTTCACTTCATAGAAGCATGTACGGTTATACCTGGGTGGACGCTAAGTGAATTTGCGCAAGATATACAATCCCGACCCCTAGTGATAGGTTTTGGGGTAATAGTATTAAAACTATATATATATATATATAATGAATTATTTTGAACATTATTTTTACCGATACTCGTATTTAAGTAGATATTCTGTTTTTAATATCTATATAAAAATAATGTTCATTACAAATTGTCGGTTGCTTATAACCAAGTTTCGTTTTATATATATACATATATATATATATATATATATATATATATATATATATATATATATACTTGGTACCAGATAACATGAATACTGATTTAAAGAGGTAAGAATGCATTTTTATTCATTTTTAGGAGTCCTTTCATATCAATACTTCTTTACCATTTCTCCATGATTAGTCATATTTCTGGTACGTCAATGAATTTTGCCAACGGTACCTTCTGAAAAAGTGTTAGCCTGCATGGATCACTAAAGGTTAAGAAAAATGGATTCTTAACTTAGTCAAATATATATATATATATATATAGTCGATAATCAGTCCTGTAGAAATTAACAAATAAACATGCCGTTTGAATAAAAACAGAATATTCACTCAAATACGAATATCGATTAAAAATAATGTTCAAACAAATAAATTTAATATGTCGGTTGTTAAAACCATTTCGTTAATCTTCGGGACTTACATTGTATGTTTCCATTTGTTAACGTTACGAAACAGTTTCAAAGCAGAGATGGTAATTTACGAAGATTTAAAAATTGTATTATATAAGGCTTGATTTAGCTTCCATTAGACTGTGGAATCATTCCTGGTCGAGAGGTCTAAGACGCATCAGATCAATTTGTGGTTTCCCCTATGTTGTTAGGAGTCGCAGGCTCGAATCCTGCCGAATGACACACATCTTCGTAACAAAATTTATCGTAAATAATCAGGCTATTAGAAATAAATATACTGCTAGATTAAAAACAAAATATCTATTCAAATGCGAGATCGATTAAAAGTAATGTTCAAATTAGTAAATTATATGTGCCGGTTGTTAAAGTATTTCTTTAATCTTCAGGACTTTCCATATATATATATATATATATATATATATATATATATACATCAGTTCTATTCTTAGAATAAAAAAAGAAGACTGCACATATGGTGTGATTATTGTGGTGAAGTATTATGCAGAACCAACCACACTATTTTACAAGAGCTGAATATAGAGATCTGGTGCACAGCGTGATATAAATTTCTCGGACGACCCTTCTCAGGTTTTGAATGCTAGGTTGTTCTTCTTCCATACCGGTTTCCAACCAAAATCCAGACCGTACTGTTATTTAACCCAGGGTATTCATACTTTTCCCAATTTAGTGAATGTAATGAACTCGACTGGAATTCGAACTCAAACTTTAGATTTCACAGTTCACCCTGATTTTCATCAAGCAAACCATGCCTCTAAATATATATGCTTACACACGCACACACACTTATATATGTATATGTGTGCGTATATGTATATGTGGATATATACGTGTGTGTGTGTGTGTCTGTGCGACTGTGTGTCTGTGAGAATGCGTGTGTGTGTCTGTGCGAGTGTGTATTTGTGTGTGTATGTGCATGTGTATGTGTGTGTGATCATTGTACAAGAATTACTGGAACAGAAATACAATTCCAGTATTAATAGAAAGGTCACTTTTTCGCCGCCTGGCTTAGCCAGTCCCCTGGTATCACTCCACAAAGGTCAGGTGCAAACTCCTGTGAGTGCAACCCTAACAAAACGATCTGCAGGTTATTTGTACGTTTTTTGTTTGTTTGTTTTTTTTTTGTGACAAGGTTTGCAAGTCTATGGCGGATATCAAACCTCACTTGATTGTTCACACGAATAGGCAAGTTTCCCTCGTAGGTAACACGGATTTTGATTTTGATTTTGATTTTTTTTTTTTTTTGCGCCACTGGTGTAAAAGAGGTTGTAAAAGTGAAACTGGCCGTAAGAATCACTTAAAATACTCATATATTTATGACGTCTGTCGTTTTCTTAAAAAACTGCCAGAGAATATTTTTCTTTGTCAGATGCCCATAAACGTTTCTGAATATTCATGATAACGATTCGCTTTGAAAAAAATACTTTTATAAAAAAAAAATAACATAATTTCCCAACGGGTGAATTTAGCACAAAAACCTTTCGATGTTAAACCACCTCTGTAAAACTACTGATCATAGATGTCGATGAGGTGTAATATATTTTTGTTTTTGTTTTTTTGTTTTTTGTTCTTTTTAATGCTATACATTTTCATCACATAGACGGTCATCTATACAACACCTTTTAACATCTGTCTATATCTCTGAGATTTGCATTGTTCAAACTATTGTCCTGATATTTGTTATCATATTCATGAAGTTTCAGTCATTGTACGCACCGGTCTTCTTCAGGTGTTATACGTTCTTTTCTTTAATATCTATGAATTGCTATGAGAGCTTGACATTGCAGTGTGGTTTCGGTTGTCTTCTCCATAGTTTGGAATAAAGAGTTGTCCTTTTCCTAGACTATTTGTCCCCCAAGGCTAGATAGCCCAGTCTACCCTGCTGTTTCATCTATTGCTGAAGTAATAAAAGATAGATTCAAGCTTTTTCAAAAATATTATAGAGAAAGTGCACAACAAATTTAGCCTGAATTCGAACTCGGTTCGACTGATTTCATATACCCACGGCGACAACCGTTATGCTAGCAGATTGATATTCACTGAGCCCGGCATTTTATTGCTTAAGACGATGCTACTTGGCGCTCTTTGCATCTCCCCCGATTAAGGCACTGGATTACACGGAAGCAAT
This sequence comes from Ascarosepion bandense, assembly GCA_037127315.1. NCBI lineage: Eukaryota > Metazoa > Mollusca > Cephalopoda > Sepiida > Sepiidae > Ascarosepion > Ascarosepion bandense. Next base: position 64,185 of record JBBBDQ010029800.1, on the reverse strand, counting down.
AATATGAATTAATTCATAACCTGGGTGCGTTGTGGTCCAGTGGATATCGACTCGGAACGAGAAATCGGAGAGCCGAGTTCGAATTCCAGTTGAATTCGTTGCAATCATATACGCGCAAATACCCTTGGCAAAGGTATTAATTCGTCTCTTCCTTCCAGTTATGGGTCAAATAACAGGACAGATTGGGTTCTATAGCCTTGGTTGGCAACCAGTCTACCGCAGAAAGCAATGGCAACCTACTGCGGGATAATCTTCTGCCCAGTCAGTTATGTCTCTTTCTTTCAAGCGTGTATCACGTATGGCACTTAACTGACTGACTGACTGACTGATCGTAATAAGTCAGTATCCATCTCTAGTTTAAATTTATCAGGGTACAAGTAGATCTAATGCCTTTCCCAATGCCATTAGTGAGAAGCGAAAATATAGTAAAATTGGCCAGAATTCCTCTCTCTCTCTCTCTCTCTCTCTCTCTCTCTCTCTCTCTCTCAGTAGATAAATGTTTGCCTCTGCAGGAAGTGAAATTCATAGAAATGGCAGCGGCTTCACCTAATGAGGATTAAAATCGCTTCACACAAGTGAGTGGCGTGTCTGATTCATGTCGTTGTAGTGATTGTTAATTCTTCAAGTTTAAATCTTTTGCCCCCAACATAATTTCTGTCTGAATTATAAATAAATGGTTCTGTTCGGCATTCCTTGAAACTTACCCGGATTAACAGACACCTAAAGAAGGCCGGAGAACAAAACTGCTAGAACATTGGGATAATAACAACAAATTAGTCCGAATAATAAATAATAAATGGTAATTATTATTAAGCAGTTTTTACATCTTCAATAACGGATTACTTTCAGTGGATTAGCAACAGGTTTCCCTAATTATCCTGCATTGACGTCAGTGTTCTTTTTATTGCTGAAATAATTTCAATTCCTCCTTAAATTTCTAATCCTGCTAACCTCTTCCGAATTCTCTTCGGAAATGTTCCAAACTTAAAAATAGTAAGCGTCATCAGCATATTTCGTGTTTTTTTTCATTTCTTTGGCAAAATGCCAGTATTTTTAAGAATTGTTTCTGTAATTAATGCAACTGAGACTTTCACAAGCTGACAGACATTTTTCTCCATATTAAATGAGATGATTTTGTCTATCGTTCGATTCGCACTCCTCTCCGGACTTTTTAACAGGAGTAGAAAGTAATCCATTGTTTCCTGTTTGGGATTGGGCAATTTTCCCTCAGATAAAGAGTAAACTTGAAGAAATGGAGATATGCTTCTACGAAACGACGCTGAGAATACCATGGATGGAATATGTGAGTAACTATGAAGTTTTAAGGAATGTCCAAGCAAAATGGACACTTGTTGAGAATCAGAATGATGCTGTTGAAATTTCTAGTTTATATAATGGGGAAAGTGGGCTTTGAGAATTTGACACCTGACACAGAATTTGACACAAACTGCCAATAAGAGCAGAAGGAAACATCAAGTAATCTATCTAACGAGCTGAACGTGGGTTGAGAGGGATAGACAAACATTGCTTAGAACTACAATGAATAAGAAATTGTGGAGATTAATACTTAATACGTAATACGGATTAATACCTTTCCCTAAAGCTATTTGCGCGCAAAGTTCAAAAGCGTCTATGCGATCTTGTGGGTGACTGACTGTTTTCTATTTACAATCCCTTCCCCATAGGCAAAACTTTAAAAGCTTGTCACTATACAATCGATATTTTTATGGAATATGTTCAAACGAGTTACATTGCTTTGTTCGTCAACTCTAACTCTCCCAGCTAAGACCCACCACACCAAGTATATTGAAGCGAACCACCCTCATTTCTTCATTCAATAAGGAGTTAGTTCCACTCGGGTAGCTTTTTTCCCGAGAAATATTGGACAGAACCCGAGTAAGATGCTTTCCGGATCACTACAATCTTAGCCTCTCCAAGCCTCACAAAGAGATCGCCCTCGGTAACCCTCTACCCTGAGTGTCTCTTGGGCTTTGTATAAAATGACCAGTCGTAAAAAAAACAAAATCAAGCTTTTAAAGTTTACTCTTTATCTGTGTGAAAATTGCCCAATATTCACTGCTATCTAAGAAGATTGATATTACAGTTTTGTTTTTGTTTCTAACGAAATTGTTGTGAGTCTTAGCAGATTGTTTAGTTTTTGGAATGTCTCATTCGCTATTCAAATTCGCCTTTCAAATTCCTCTGTCAGATTTTCCGTCGTTAATTGAAACACTTCGCGGGGTGTTTAATTTCTAAGAAAGTTGGAAACAAAAATAAAACTCAAAGCAAGAAATTACCTGACTGAAAATATCCTGCATTCTTTTTCGGCCGCTTCGAATGACAAACATTTTTCTTGCGGCTTTAATATTGTGTTTTCCATGTTAGTTTTTTTCTAGAATTATCGATATTTCCTTTTAGTTATGTTTGTTAAATTCAAATCGAAATTTTGAGAGATTGAACACAAAAATTCCATTTGTTTCATCTCGAAGGCCTTGAGCAAAACTTCCGTTAATAATTTTACTATCCTATATTTTAATCCCAAGTCTGAATTCGGGTGCTTCTTTTAACAAACTTCAAGAATTATTAATTCCACAGCTTGGCATAAAAGCACTTGAGAGATTGGGCAATTATTAGAATAGAATGTTTAATGAATTAGCATCGGACCCCCATTGCCCCAACTTTACTCTCTATCTGTGTGGAAATTGCCAAACATTCGATGCACTTTAGGAGGATTGATATTACAGTTACTTTGTTCCTAGCAAAATTGTCGTGAGTTTTAATATTTTCTTTAGCTTCTGGAAGCTATGATTCGCTATTTAAATTCGCTTTCAAATTTATCTGCCACATTTTCCGTCGTCAGTTAGAACACTTCACGAAAAAGTTTGGAAACATCAATAAAATTCAAAGTAAGAAATTACCTGGCTGAAAATATCCTGCATTCTTTTTCGGCCGCTTCGAATGACAAACATTTTTCTTGCGGCTTTAATATTGAGTTTTTCATGTTAGTTTTTTCTACAATTATCGATATTTCCTTTTAGTTATGTTTGTTAAATTCAAATCGGAATTTTAAGAGATTGAATATTAAAAACTCCATTCGTTTCATCTCGAAGGCCTTGAGCAAAACTTCCGTTAATAATTTTACTATCCTATATTTTAATCCCAAATCTGAGTTCGAGTGCTCAAGAATTATTAATTCCACAACAGATCATGAGAGAATTTGAAGGCTTGTGCGATTCTTCATCAATGAATTAGCATCGTACCCATTAAAATTGACTGAATGGATTTGGACTTCATTCACGAATAAGAGTTACTTCATGCACACACACACACACACACACACACACACACACACACACACACACACACACACACATGTACACATATATTCCCGTTCACTGTATAGTAGGAGACAGCTTTTCTTTCCAGAATCTATCTTACATATCTATATGTCTACTATTCGTCCATGGTTAGAATATTACTACCATATATAGTCTGGTGCCTCTGCTATTTACCTTGAGCTTCTAGATAATATCCAAAAAAGAATCACCATATTAATGGTCCTGATCTGGGGCCCTCGGCTTCAGTCACTTACCCACCGTCATAAGGTTGCCTCTCTGTGCGTTTTTTATAAATACCTTCATTGTACTTCTTCGGCTAAGCTCTTCGCCTTGATACCTAGACGTTTTTAAATTCAAAAACAGTACGAGACCGTCGTCGAAATCTCATCAATTTAAACTTGAGCTGGCTAGATTTAACCTTAAATTCTCTGCTAACAATTTATTTTCCTCGCACTTCTCATTTGTTGAACTCGCTTCAGACTCCATGCTTTTTAGCCAACTTTAATCCTTAGAAATTTAAATTCTATATCAATCGCTATCTACTTTCCCCCTGACTCCTTTTTTTCTCTTCCCGCTAATTTTAAAGGTTTCTGTCCCTAATTCTTCCACACCCAGTAACCCCTTGAGTTTTAGTGGCTTTACTGCCTTGCTTGGGGTGAAACCGATTACAAAAAACATTTCCACAGGAAGTTCGTGATTAAATCATGACATTGCTTTATGGTGATATAGAGTAAAAGAAAGATACAAGTGAGGATAAAGTAAAATAATCGAGCATCTTTATTCTTGTTTTCATTTTTGTTTTTGTTTTTTAGTTTGTTTTTTTGTGTGTGTGTGTGTTTTTTTTTTTGTTATGAAACTAAATTATATTTTGGATAACATTGAGTTATATTATTTTATTTTGTTTGAGTTTAAGTTTTGTTTAATGGCATATCAACACCTCTGTGTGTTATTTAATACCAAAACAGTGGGGTTTAAAGGTATTTTTTATGTTCAGTTATCGTGAGAAGTTTGATTTAGTCAGATTTTAATGAAATCTTGTTGTTTTTATTCCTTTTTATCTTAGAAAACTGAAAATGTCTTCTAATTTTGTGTTAAAAAATGTGTATTTTTTTTCCTTAAAAAATGTGTTATGCTAATAATTTTTTCTTCAAAATTATATATTTTTTTATAAAAGTCTATTTTTATTTATATATTTCTATTAAAGTCTATTTTTATACTTTCATAATGTTTGACCTCAATTTGGGGGGTAACTATTTGCCCATAGCTGGGACCCTAACAAGTGATACCACTCTTAGTCAGGATAGACCTGAGAACAACAGCAATTAAGAGGTGGTTCGATGCTTCTCACAACCTCCCAATCAGAGGCCTTGATGCTGGATGCAGTTTACCGTCACGCCCAGGACCTTTTTTATTTTGTATCAGAGAAAATTGGTTTAGGAGGAGAATGGGATGATAAAAGAAAAGCTTGAGAGAAGACCTAGGCTATGAGGTACGGATTACCACATTTATCAACAGACGTGGGTTCAGTATGTAACTGGTTTACTAGCAATAGTAGTCTCAAGAATATAATTAGTGGCGGTAGTTGTATAAACATAGGTGAAGGTAGGTGCTCATATTTAAGCATCTTTGCCTTCTTTGGAATTGTGAAATTGGCATTTGACTGAGCAATACTAAAAAGAGAACAAGGCAAGATATCCTTGGGCGTAGACAACAGAACGAGAATACTCTATTCTAGTAAATAAAATAAAAGATTCGGTTCAGACTCACCAGAAGTAACAGAAATCGGAAGAGGCCATAGGACACTACAGTCAAAACGCTGTAAAAATTACAACAAAGATGGCCGACAGTAAATAATGAAAACTCTCCGTCGACGAAATTCAAAAAGGGAAATTGCCACATGATAATCTTTCCCAATGCAGGTATTCTACAGTTTATTCCATTGCCTTGATTGTTTTGTTTGTATTTCTATGATTTATTAGCCATTTGCAGGTTATTTAAAGACAGAAAGTATTTTTAGAATGTAAGAATTTTTGAAAGATATTAATGAGTTACCGACATATGATCTACTGATTAAACCATAGCTGTGGAGTAGAAACAGGGATTTATAATTTTTCTATTGGTATTTACGCATAAACTAATATAGCGAACACGATTAGAATTGGAATTTGACTCTGTGATATCCAATTCCAAGTCGTTATCCGTTATACCACCAGCACATCCGAGCTTGCAGTACCTGGTACTTCAAAGCGGTCACCTAGGTATTGAGCAGGTTCGAGCTTGGTTAACTTCGGTGAACGTCCGAGAACTGGTGTTTCAGGCGTGTTTATTCCATTGGAATCCGAGTAGCGTCAAATAAACACACACACACACACACACATGGCTTAGGTGGGTAGCGACTCTGATTGACACCAAATCGGTCGAGTTTCGATCCCGGCCAGAAGCAAGTGGATGTGTCTAGCCACACATATGAACTGTGGTACAGTGAAACAAGCTTATATATGGATGATAATATATATATATATATATATATATATATATATATATATATATTATGACTAGAGAAAAAAAAGTAATATCTTCAAGGATATCAATCCAACCCAGCATCATCCTGCTCCTCACTATGGGCAGACACAAATTTTGATACAGTCGGCAGTGTTTATATACGTATTGTAGCCGACATAAACTTGCGACCGTGCCATTTGGAGACTCCAGAGCACGGAGCTCCTTCAAATAACGTCCATTTTATGCTCATGCTACGGGCAATAAAAGCGAAATGGTTTGCTCCGCCATTTTGGCTACTCCCATCATCTTAAAAAGACATTAAAAAAATGGCGGTAACATGAATGTCTTGTTCTTACGCAACGCACTTTTAATGGATATGTAATAACCAAAACAGAAACGTTTGAAAATAAAATATGAGCCAGAGAAATATCTATCGATAAAAAAAAACAATTAATTAGCATTAAAAAAATACCAGAACAGAACGAATAGTTTCGCAACCGAGAGTTAAAGTTAAGCACATTTCCTCTCGTTTAGTATCTCATAGGTGACCATTTGGAGTTCCCTTATTAAACAAATTCCTACGAAATATGATCACCTCAAAATAAAGATCTTCAACTCTAAGTTTGATTGATACAGGTGTCGTCTGGAATTCCATTATATGATTAGTAAAACAGACAGACTAGTATGTGTCTATACCTCTAAGATGAATCAGTATTTACATTATTTACACTGTTGTCCTCATCTTTATTGGCATGTTTACGGCGTTTCAGCCGTTGTATGCCCAGCCTTCTTCAGATGCTGGGCCATGTGTTCTCAAGGACATATGGCCCAGTGGAGTTGTCAGTTCAATACAGCAGTTGTGAACAAATAACTTTTTTTATATAGCATATGGAAGTTGCATCGTACATGGAAGGAGAATTATATACCCCACTGATTGAAATAAATGATTCTGTTTAAAATGTCTATCACCTGAAGAAGGTCAGAGCGTACAACGGTTGAAATGTTGTAAACTTGGCAAGAAAGATGAGAACAACAGTCCGAACAGTGTAAATAATGTGCACAAACTCGTTGTCGTCCTGCAGCCTCGGCCGAGATAGAACTCACTACACCCATCCAGTATTCCCAGTGCATTTGGAAACCTGGCGCAGTTTATAGCTAAATTCATAATCTTGTCAAATAGCTGAATACTTGATGCTTTGCCAGGGCTACCAAGGGTGCTTTTATTGTGACACTAACACTGGATGGGTTGCCTCCAGGCCCCATCCTGTTATTTAACCCATAACTGGAGGGAAGGGACGGATTAATAACTTTCCAAAGGGTACCACTGCTTAAGTGAATGCAGGGTACTCAACTGGAATTCGAACTCGGCTCACTTATTTCTTTTTCCAAGCAGACATTCACTAAACCACAACGCACATCCGTCACTGAACGCTTACGGCGCCTGGTATTCCCAAGTGGTCACCCATCTAAGTAGTGACCAGCCTCACTTTGCTTCGGTGTTCGAACGAGAACCTGTTTATTCAACATGATATACCGTAAGCTTGCACAAACTAGTAGTATTTGATGTAATAGTAATCGTATTTTTTAGATGTAATGTTATTAATATTATTACATGAGTGCAAATGTTTCCATCATCTCTCATTAAAACAATGTTTTCCGCTTTTTTTTTACAAATAATAGTTTTTGTCAGCATTATAATAATTTATAATGTTTTACCTATGAAATTCGAAATCTAATGTTTAGAAAAGTAAAAATTATAGCCACAGTGTTTGCATTAGGTAGCTTCTATTTGTCTTTTTTCGCCTAACAGGTCAGTCAGCTTCCATGGAAGGTAGGATTCTAAATATTGGGGACGTGAGTTCAAGTCTGGTGGGAGGTTTATTGTTTGGTTTTGATTTATGTTGCTTACTAGCGATCATACAGTGGCGACCGGGGAATTGCAATAAAAAACAAAAGAATTTAAAATTTATATTTGAGAAACATACTGTGGAAAAGGTTTATTGCGTTTACTATAACCGAGAGGAACATTTGTTCAATTAAATTGAGTGATAGATATTAATGAATATTTTCTGTCGATAATGTGAGAATATATATTTATGAAATATAATATTGTTAAGGTCCATTAATTGTTATGTCGGCAAAAATACTTCTACCATATCTGGTCGGGTGCTCCTGCTATCCACCTAGGGGCCCTTGACAAAATCCAATGGAGAATCTGTAATGTGATCGATACCGACTAGCATCCGCCTGTGCATTGAATACTGTTGCCATATCTGGTCGGGTGTTCCTGCTATCCACCTAGGGGTCCTGGACAAAATCTAACGAAGAATCTGTAATGTGATCGATCCCGACTTGGCAGTTCAGATGCAGTCACTTTCTCAGTGGCACAATGTGGCTTCTCTGTGTCTTTTCTACAAATACTTTCACGGTTTCTGCTCCGATGAACTTACCTCACAAGTGCCCCCTACATATGAATTTAATATTAGCAACTAGGTTCCACCCTTTTACTGTGAAACCAATAAAATGTAAACGCAAATTCTACTCCATCAGCTTCTTTTCTCGCACTTCCCGCCTGTGGAATTCCCTTCCGTTTACTTGCTTTTCCAAGAGCTACAATCTCCAGGATTTTAAATGTAAAGTCAATAGTCATCTCCTATCTCACTAACCTGCATCCTCTCTCTCATGCTCCTTTCTCCGTCCACTCCACTCCACTCTCATAAGTATACTCATTATTCTCTTAGCCACTACCTGACACCCCTTGTAACCTGTCACTCTTTCTCATAACTTTCCTCTTATGTAACCCCCTGCACAACAGTGGCAGTAAAATGCCTTGTTTGCAGCGATATGATTATAAACAAAATTAATGAGCACCTCTGTGTGTGTGTGTGTGTGTGTGTGTGTGTGTGTGTGTGTGTGTGTGTGTGTGTGTGTGCGTGCGTGCCTGCGTGCGTGCATGTGTGTCAGTACCCAAAGGTAACAGGTTGTTTCATGCTAAACGCAGTCGTTGGGGCCTGACGATTACGTTTACCACAAAACAGGCTGTCGCCTCTGGGTGTTGACTTCAATGTCCATTTTTATATTTGCATATGCGTTATCTCTGATATTGAGCACTTTAACTTCTAAATACAGAATACCATAAAACTATATTTTATCATATATATATATATATATATATATGTGTGTGTGTGTGTGTGTGTGTGTGTGTGTGTGTGTGTGTGTGTGTGTGTGTGTGACTATTCCTTTTCTTATGTATTTAAGGAAGGGTTTTATTTTTCATACTTCTACAAAAACTTTTAATACACATAAAAGTGACATTATTTGTTTATTTACACATTAACAAACTGT
>JBBBDQ010029800.1:32500-50000 GCA_037127315.1 Ascarosepion bandense | reverse complement strand
TCTGTCTGTCTGTCTGTCTCTCTCTCTCTCTCTCTCTCTCTCTTCCACACACAGACACACACACAAACATACGCACACACGCACTGTTTTCTTTTGTATGTTATTTCTTCTGCTTCCTTCCGATTTTCCTCTTTTATTTCCTCGACAGATTCTGTTTTTCATTCCTCCTCTCTTTTAACTTCTTTTTTCTCTCCTTTTTTCTTAAATCTACTTTTATTCCTTGGCTTTTTTCCTTCTTCTTCTACATTCTTTTCTTCTATTTGTTTACCTTGTTTGTCATCTTGCCTTGTTTTTTCTTCCTCTTGGACTTTTTCAGCATGTTTTATTTTTACTTCCTTCCTTAATTCGTTACCAGATAACAGGGCATTAAACAACCACACGAATCGCTAAGTTCGTCTTTAAAAAAAAATCTTTAATTTATTTTTCTTATTTTCTTTCGTTTCATTCTCTTTTAAAAATACCTGCTTCCAAAGCCTGCGGTCATAAACTTGCTGAAAGTACAGTAGCTCATCTTAAGCGTGATATTTCTCGTCAGAGTTCTTTTTTTTTCTTTCTTTTTCTTTTTTTTTAAATTTTATTTTTACTGATAAAAGGAAAAAGAATGTCAGAAAACAAGTGGTCCTCTTGGCAATGCCGCTGGCGGACCTGGGTCACTTCTCACGCGCATGCGCAACTCCGATATGCTCGGCGCGTGATTCTTTGAATTCCGTCTACCGCTAGGTTTGCTAATGATGTTGAATAAAAATAAAGAAAGAAAGATGGAAAAATAAAAAAAAAGAAAATTACTTCTGATTGACTTTGTTTTAATGAAAAACTTTTTTTTTAAATAACGTAAATAGATCTGAAGTTGTCGCACCAAACATGTTAAAGAACAAAGTTTGGTTTTCTAGCCACTACTTATCAGTTACGTGCATGTGATAATTTGTAATTAGTTCTAACATATATATATATATATATATATATATATATATATATATATATATATATATTAATCATTTCACCCCGAGCAAGGCAGAAATGCCACTGATGAGCTGGGGGCTACATAACTGTAAAAAGATTAATTAGAAAAGAGTGAGGAGTACATACTAGTTAGAAAGGAGCAATAGAAAGCTGAGAATGCAGGTGCGATGAAGAAAGGGAAGGATATACGGGGGTGGGGAGAAAGCTAGAGTTCAGTCCGAATCCCTTACGCAAGTGGTGGACTTCCCCACTCGCTTCCCAAGCACTCCCTCGAGTCATTCCTCACTACTAGATATATGTTTCACCTCTGCGCCTGACGCCTGTCAAGTCTCGCAGCTTTGCCCTCTCGGCAACTCCGACCACGCTGTAGTCTCTCTCAGTATTTCTTTCCACTCTCACTCCCCTCAGGATCCCCCCTACCTACCTATATATATATATATATATATATATATATATATATATATATATATATATGCCCTAACCGTACATAATTATATATATATACATATATATATATATATATATATATATACATATACCCTAAAAACAAATAATTATATATATGTGTGTGTATGTGTGTGTGTGTCTGTGTGTTTGTGTGTGTGTGTGTATTTATAGTCTCAAAAATTTAAATATTCAAATATTGCATTTTTTTTTAATCATATCACCCCAAGCAAGGCGAAAACGCCACTGATGCACAGGGGGCTACGTAAGAGTGAAAAGATTGGAAAAGAGAAAAACCGGAAACCACATCCTAAACAGGGAAAAAGGGATGAGCCTCTTCACCTGTTCAATAGACGTGGGTGGAGTGTGAACTGGGCGATAGTTTAGTCTATCTACTCCAATTTATACATAAAAATGTAAGGAAAATTACAATTTTAAAATTTTAAATAAAAAAATATGAAAGAAAAAAATGAAAAGAAAAATGAAAAGAAAAATTTAGAATAAAGAATTAAAAATGTAAGGAGCAAAAATAAAAGGGGCGTAATTCATAATTGTTAAAAGTCATATTGCGGCGGGGGGAAAGCAAGCAAGAAAGAAAGAGGCAAACGTAACGAGGGATCGATATCAATCTGGTTCTAAGAATCTAAGTAAGTATTTTTTCTATGTCAGCATGTCGTCATTAAATTCCTGCTTTTATTAAGCAAATTTGAATTCGGGAACTTTATAAGATTTAATAAGATTTAATTCCCATGAAAAATCGAGTGAACTTAAATTCAAATCTATTAAACCGTCAGTTTGAAATATACATCTGATGATTGCATTATGCATGAAACTCTGAGTCGTGCCATTGACGGAGGATAGTATGTATAGTTATTACCATATTTGGATACCAAAGGAGATGAATTCAAAAGGTATTGCAAATTTTCGTCCAATATCACTTTTAAATATTGAAGGGAAAATATTTTTCGGTGTTATCGCTCAACGAATGACATCCTTTATAATGAGCAATGAATATATAGATACATCAGTACAAAAGGCTGGAATACCCGGGTTTCCTGGTTGTTTAGAGCATGCAGAAATGATATGGGGATCAATTATGTCAGCCAAAAAGACAAAGTCAGACCTTCACGTAATTTGGCTTGACCTCGCTAATGCATATGGATCAGTTCCCCACAAATTAATTGATATGGCATTGAACTATTTCCATCTCCCAGAAAAGATTAGGGAAATTATAATGAAATATTTTCGTTCGGCTTTTATGAGATTTACAATGAAAAAATACACTACAAGATGGCAGGCACTTGAAATCGGCATTATGATGGGCTGCGTTATTTCTCCACTTTTGTTTGTGTTAGCAATGGAACTTATATTAAGAAGTGCTGCTAACATTACAACAGGAGTAATAAATGATAAACAAATAATTCTCCCCCCATCAAGAGCATTTATGGACGATATTACCATCCTTGTCCCTTCAAAAACAGCTGCTAAATGCTTACTTGACCTGTATTTCGATCTTTTTACCAGGGTAAGAATGAGAATTAAACCAAAGAAAAGCCGAAGTTTATCAATTATTAAAGGTTCTGTTAGGCAAATCCACTTTAATATTGGAGAGGATATGGTGCCGACAGTAAAAGAAGTCCCCGTGAAGAGTCTAGGACGTCTTTACGAAATTCCCCTAACAGACAGACATCGGGGGATGGAATTACAAAACACAGCCATAAAAGGACTTGAGGCAATTAATAAAACTTTTTTGCCCGGAAAGATGAAAGCCTGGTGTTATCAATTTGGATTGGTACCCCGTCTTTCATGGCCCATGCAAATATATGAAATTGCCCTATCTCGTATTGAGCGGATAGAACAACACGCAAACAAATATCTGCGTAGATGGCTTGGAGTACCTCCCTGTTTTTCGAAAGTAGGACTCTACACAAACTCTGGAAACCTACAACTCCCATTATCCTCTTTAGTAGATGAATTTAAAGTTGGGAAGGCGCGTCTTCAAATGTTGATGAAAGACTCCAAAGATGAATTTGTCCGTGAAGCGCACCCAACTATAAAAGCTGGCACCAAGTGGTCAGTAACAAAAGCAATTGAAGAAGCAGAATCCAGTCTTCGAACTAAAGAGATAATGGGTTTTGTTCAACATAACAGGGCTGGTTTGGGAACAACAAAATATAAGCCATTTTCGAAAATGGGCAGTAAAGAAAAAAGAAAAATGGTGACCGAGGAAATAAGAATGTTTGAGGAGGAAAAAAGAACAGCCACTGCTGTTACTCAAGCAAAACAATGTGCATGGACAACATGGAATGATATCGAACCAGTCAAAATATCATGGACCAATTTAATATCAATGGAACCACTGGCGATATCATTCCTTTTACGGTCTACATATGACCTGTTGCCATGCGCATCAAACCTCAAACAATGGGGATATATAGACTGTGATTTATGCTATATATGCCAAAAAGATCGAGGTACCTTGCGTCACGTATTATCTGCATGCTCAAAATCCCTTCCAATGTTTACGTGGCGGCATAATCAAGTTCTGGGAGCGCTAATAGAAGTTATATCATCTCAAGTCTCACTAATCAACAAACAGCCTGTGAGACCTAGCGAACCCAAGGTTCAGTTTTGCCAAGAAGGCAAATGTCCAACAGGGAAAAAACACAGACCAAATATTAATAATATGAAATTATTAAATGGAGCAAAGGATTGGAAAGTTTCAGCAGATCTGAAGACATCTTTGAAATTTCCAGTGCACATCCTCCAGACAGACAAGCGTCCTGACATTTTGCTCTGGTCTGACTCTAAAAAGAGTATATTTCTAATTGAACTTACTGTCCCTTGGGAAGAAAATTTTTCAGAGGCCCATGAACGAAAGAAAAATCGGTACGAATTCGTGCGTGCCGAATGCATAGAAAAAGGATGGACATGTAATGTGATGCCTATTGAGGTTGGCTGTCGTGGATTTCTAGGACACTCCACTATTTCATTTCTTTCGAAAATAGGCGTCACTGGAAGGGATTTAAAGAAGCAAATATGTCGCCTTCAATCTATTGTTCGACAAGCGTCATGCTGGATTTGGCGCAATTCGAAGAAATTCGCAAAGAAAGGATGACGTCGTCTACTTCTTCCGTTCTCGTTCTGCTCTTGAATTTTAAAAAAAAACTGTTAAAGCGTTTTCATCTGTCTCAATGTGCCAATTGATTTTATTTTTCTGTCATTTACTTTGCCCAGTAGCGATTGCTGCTGGTGGTGCCAGGGGTGGCAGTCCCGCTTTAAACCACCGAAACTGTGTATTCACCCTTGGTTAGCGGCTGATGAGGGCAAAGTAAATGCACATGTGGTCATTGGTCACATGTTGTATGTAGGAATTTGAACACTAAGACTCTCTGGAAAGTAAGATGACCCTTTGGAAAGACGAAGTGACTCTTTGGAAAGACGAAGTGACATCTTGGAAAGACAAGAACTTTTATCAACTATGGCTAGTACATCAAACGGAAAATGCCCTCAGGGTGACTGTAGCGAGGAGGGAGAATATATCACCCATCAATCTGATTCTATTGGCAACAAATTGGAACTGAACCCGGCTACAACATGTGACTGCGGAAAGACATTTAAAAGTTTGCGAGGATTAAAAATCCATAAGGCACGTTGGTGTCAACAACGTTGTTCATCTAACCGTGAATATAAATCGACTGATGGGATTATGAAACAGGACTACAACCACAGTGTTCAGGATCCCATTGTTGAACATCAGCCCCCAGGAGACATTCCCAGCAAACCAAGGATTCAATGGCCTAAAGGTAATCAGAAAACTCTTTGGTCAAATCTTGATGAAGAGCTTTCATTTTTACTACCGATTCACCTTAAGGGTCCCATTGAAAAACAAACGGGCATATTTTGCAACATCGTATATAACGTTTGTTTTGATAGATTTGGCATCGAACCAAACAGAAGAGAGAACGCATTTAAAAAACCAAACAGACGACAAATGCAAAAGGGGAAATTAAGATCCGAACAACGGTTATTAAAACGCCGTCTGAAAGAATCCCCTTTGCATGAAAAAGAGGGAATATTAATTCTCTTAAATAACATCAAACAAGAAATTCTGAAAATATCAAGAGCGGAAAACCAACGGAAGAATCGAAAGAAGAAACGCCAGGCCCGGAAATCATTTTATACGAACCCATATGGATTTGCTAAAAAACTGTTCGTTGAATCAAAAAGTGGCCAACTTGATGTATCACAGGAGGAAATCGAGGACCATTTACAAAAAACATATACAGATAAATTGAGTAATATGCCAATTTCTTCCATGGATAACCTACCAATACTAAAGGATCCAATATTTCAATTTGATATCCAACATATTAAATTTGGAGAAGTCCTTGATTTCGTACGTAAGGCGCGAGCTGGTAGTGCCCCAGGAATTAATGGAATATCCTATAAATTATATAAAAACTGTCCTCGTGTTCTCAAAATATTAACTGGTCTCCTTCAGAAAATTTGGAAGCAAGGTATTGTGCCACAAGAATGGTGCCTTGCTAATGGCATTTGGATACCAAAGGAGATGAATTCAAAAGGTATTGCAAATTTTCGTCCAATATCACTTTTAAATATTGAAGGGAAAATATTTTTCGGTGTTATCGCTCAACGAATGACATCCTTTATAATGAGCAATGAATATATAGATACATCAGTACAAAAGGCTGGAATACCCGGGTTTCCTGGTTGTTTAGAGCATGCAGAAATGATATGGGGATCAATTATGTCAGCCAAAAAGACAAAGTCAGACCTTCACGTAATTTGGCTTGACCTCGCTAATGCATATGGATCAGTTCCCCACAAATTAATTGATATGGCATTGAACTATTTCCATCTCCCAGAAAAGATTAGGGAAATTATAATGAAATATTTTCGTTCGGCTTTTATGAGATTTACAATGAAAAAATACACTACAAGATGGCAGGCACTTGAAATCGGCATTATGATGGGCTGCGTTATTTCTCCACTTTTGTTTGTGTTAGCAATGGAACTTATATTAAGAAGTGCTGCTAACATTACAACAGGAGTAATAAATGATAAACAAATAATTCTCCCCCCATCAAGAGCATTTATGGACGATATTACCATCCTTGTCCCTTCAAAAACAGCTGCTAAATGCTTACTTGACCTGTATTTCGATCTTTTTACCAGGGTAAGAATGAGAATTAAACCAAAGAAAAGCCGAAGTTTATCAATTATTAAAGGTTCTGTTAGGCAAATCCACTTTAATATTGGAGAGGATATGGTGCCGACAGTAAAAGAAGTCCCCGTGAAGAGTCTAGGACGTCTTTACGAAATTCCCCTAACAGACAGACATCGGGGGATGGAATTACAAAACACAGCCATAAAAGGACTTGAGGCAATTAATAAAACTTTTTTGCCCGGAAAGATGAAAGCCTGGTGTTATCAATTTGGATTGGTACCCCGTCTTTCATGGCCCATGCAAATATATGAAATTGCCCTATCTCGTATTGAGCGGATAGAACAACACGCAAACAAATATCTGCGTAGATGGCTTGGAGTACCTCCCTGTTTTTCGAAAGTAGGACTCTACACAAACTCTGGAAACCTACAACTCCCATTATCCTCTTTAGTAGATGAATTTAAAGTTGGGAAGGCGCGTCTTCAAATGTTGATGAAAGACTCCAAAGATGAATTTGTCCGTGAAGCGCACCCAACTATAAAAGCTGGCACCAAGTGGTCAGTAACAAAAGCAATTGAAGAAGCAGAATCCAGTCTTCGAACTAAAGAGATAATGGGTTTTGTTCAACATAACAGGGCTGGTTTGGGAACAACAAAATATAAGCCATTTTCGAAAATGGGCAGTAAAGAAAAAAGAAAAATGGTGACCGAGGAAATAAGAATGTTTGAGGAGGAAAAAAGAACAGCCACTGCTGTTACTCAAGCAAAACAATGTGCATGGACAACATGGAATGATATCGAACCAGTCAAAATATCATGGACCAATTTAATATCAATGGAACCACTGGCGATATCATTCCTTTTACGGTCTACATATGACCTGTTGCCATGCGCATCAAACCTCAAACAATGGGGATATATAGACTGTGATTTATGCTATATATGCCAAAAAGATCGAGGTACCTTGCGTCACGTATTATCTGCATGCTCAAAATCCCTTCCAATGTTTACGTGGCGGCATAATCAAGTTCTGGGAGCGCTAATAGAAGTTATATCATCTCAAGTCTCACTAATCAACAAACAGCCTGTGAGACCTAGCGAACCCAAGGTTCAGTTTTGCCAAGAAGGCAAATGTCCAACAGGGAAAAAACACAGACCAAATATTAATAATATGAAATTATTAAATGGAGCAAAGGATTGGAAAGTTTCAGCAGATCTGAAGACATCTTTGAAATTTCCAGTGCACATCCTCCAGACAGACAAGCGTCCTGACATTTTGCTCTGGTCTGACTCTAAAAAGAGTATATTTCTAATTGAACTTACTGTCCCTTGGGAAGAAAATTTTTCAGAGGCCCATGAACGAAAGAAAAATCGGTACGAATTCGTGCGTGCCGAATGCATAGAAAAAGGATGGACATGTAATGTGATGCCTATTGAGGTTGGCTGTCGTGGATTTCTAGGACACTCCACTATTTCATTTCTTTCGAAAATAGGCGTCACTGGAAGGGATTTAAAGAAGCAAATATGTCGCCTTCAATCTATTGTTCGACAAGCGTCATGCTGGATTTGGCGCAATTCGAAGAAATTCGCAAAGAAAGGATGACGTCGTCTACTTCTTCCGTTCTCGTTCTGCTCTTGAATTTTAAAAAAAAACTGTTAAAGCGTTTTCATCTGTCTCAATGTGCCAATTGATTTTATTTTTCTGTCATTTACTTTGCCCAGTAGCGATTGCTGCTGGTGGTGCCAGGGGTGGCAGTCCCGCTTTAAACCACCGAAACTGTGTATTCACCCTTGGTTAGCGGCTGATGAGGGCAAAGTAAATGCACATGTGGTCATTGGTCACATGTTGTATGTAGGAATTTGAACACTAAGACTCTCTGGAAAGTAAGATGACCCTTTGGAAAGACGAAGTGACTCTTTGGAAAGACGAAGTGACATCTTGGAAAGACAAGAACTTTTATCAACTATGGCTAGTACATCAAACGGAAAATGCCCTCAGGGTGACTGTAGCGAGGAGGGAGAATATATCACCCATCAATCTGATTCTATTGGCAACAAATTGGAACTGAACCCGGCTACAACATGTGACTGCGGAAAGACATTTAAAAGTTTGCGAGGATTAAAAATCCATAAGGCACGTTGGTGTCAACAACGTTGTTCATCTAACCGTGAATATAAATCGACTGATGGGATTATGAAACAGGACTACAACCACAGTGTTCAGGATCCCATTGTTGAACATCAGCCCCCAGGAGACATTCCCAGCAAACCAAGGATTCAATGGCCTAAAGGTAATCAGAAAACTCTTTGGTCAAATCTTGATGAAGAGCTTTCATTTTTACTACCGATTCACCTTAAGGGTCCCATTGAAAAACAAACGGGCATATTTTGCAACATCGTATATAACGTTTGTTTTGATAGATTTGGCATCGAACCAAACAGAAGAGAGAACGCATTTAAAAAACCAAACAGACGACAAATGCAAAAGGGGAAATTAAGATCCGAACAACGGTTATTAAAACGCCGTCTGAAAGAATCCCCTTTGCATGAAAAAGAGGGAATATTAATTCTCTTAAATAACATCAAACAAGAAATTCTGAAAATATCAAGAGCGGAAAACCAACGGAAGAATCGAAAGAAGAAACGCCAGGCCCGGAAATCATTTTATACGAACCCATATGGATTTGCTAAAAAACTGTTCGTTGAATCAAAAAGTGGCCAACTTGATGTATCACAGGAGGAAATCGAGGACCATTTACAAAAAACATATACAGATAAATTGAGTAATATGCCAATTTCTTCCATGGATAACCTACCAATACTAAAGGATCCAATATTTCAATTTGATATCCAACATATTAAATTTGGAGAAGTCCTTGATTTCGTACGTAAGGCGCGAGCTGGTAGTGCCCCAGGAATTAATGGAATATCCTATAAATTATATAAAAACTGTCCTCGTGTTCTCAAAATATTAACTGGTCTCCTTCAGAAAATTTGGAAGCAAGGTATTGTGCCACAAGAATGGTGCCTTGCTAATGGCATTTGGATACCAAAGGAGATGAATTCAAAAGGTATTGCAAATTTTCGTCCAATATCACTTTTAAATATTGAAGGGAAAATATTTTTCGGTGTTATCGCTCAACGAATGACATCCTTTATAATGAGCAATGAATATATAGATACATCAGTACAAAAGGCTGGAATACCCGGGTTTCCTGGTTGTTTAGAGCATGCAGAAATGATATGGGGATCAATTATGTCAGCCAAAAAGACAAAGTCAGACCTTCACGTAATTTGGCTTGACCTCGCTAATGCATATGGATCAGTTCCCCACAAATTAATTGATATGGCATTGAACTATTTCCATCTCCCAGAAAAGATTAGGGAAATTATAATGAAATATTTTCGTTCGGCTTTTATGAGATTTACAATGAAAAAATACACTACAAGATGGCAGGCACTTGAAATCGGCATTATGATGGGCTGCGTTATTTCTCCACTTTTGTTTGTGTTAGCAATGGAACTTATATTAAGAAGTGCTGCTAACATTACAACAGGAGTAATAAATGATAAACAAATAATTCTCCCCCCATCAAGAGCATTTATGGACGATATTACCATCCTTGTCCCTTCAAAAACAGCTGCTAAATGCTTACTTGACCTGTATTTCGATCTTTTTACCAGGGTAAGAATGAGAATTAAACCAAAGAAAAGCCGAAGTTTATCAATTATTAAAGGTTCTGTTAGGCAAATCCACTTTAATATTGGAGAGGATATGGTGCCGACAGTAAAAGAAGTCCCCGTGAAGAGTCTAGGACGTCTTTACGAAATTCCCCTAACAGACAGACATCGGGGGATGGAATTACAAAACACAGCCATAAAAGGACTTGAGGCAATTAATAAAACTTTTTTGCCCGGAAAGATGAAAGCCTGGTGTTATCAATTTGGATTGGTACCCCGTCTTTCATGGCCCATGCAAATATATGAAATTGCCCTATCTCGTATTGAGCGGATAGAACAACACGCAAACAAATATCTGCGTAGATGGCTTGGAGTACCTCCCTGTTTTTCGAAAGTAGGACTCTACACAAACTCTGGAAACCTACAACTCCCATTATCCTCTTTAGTAGATGAATTTAAAGTTGGGAAGGCGCGTCTTCAAATGTTGATGAAAGACTCCAAAGATGAATTTGTCCGTGAAGCGCACCCAACTATAAAAGCTGGCACCAAGTGGTCAGTAACAAAAGCAATTGAAGAAGCAGAATCCAGTCTTCGAACTAAAGAGATAATGGGTTTTGTTCAACATAACAGGGCTGGTTTGGGAACAACAAAATATAAGCCATTTTCGAAAATGGGCAGTAAAGAAAAAAGAAAAATGGTGACCGAGGAAATAAGAATGTTTGAGGAGGAAAAAAGAACAGCCACTGCTGTTACTCAAGCAAAACAATGTGCATGGACAACATGGAATGATATCGAACCAGTCAAAATATCATGGACCAATTTAATATCAATGGAACCACTGGCGATATCATTCCTTTTACGGTCTACATATGACCTGTTGCCATGCGCATCAAACCTCAAACAATGGGGATATATAGACTGTGATTTATGCTATATATGCCAAAAAGATCGAGGTACCTTGCGTCACGTATTATCTGCATGCTCAAAATCCCTTCCAATGTTTACGTGGCGGCATAATCAAGTTCTGGGAGCGCTAATAGAAGTTATATCATCTCAAGTCTCACTAATCAACAAACAGCCTGTGAGACCTAGCGAACCCAAGGTTCAGTTTTGCCAGGAAGGCAAATGTCCAACAGGGAAAAAACACAGACCAAATATTAATAATATGAAATTATTAAATGGAGCAAAGGATTGGAAAGTTTCAGCAGATCTGAAGACATCTTTGAAATTTCCAGTGCACATCCTCCAGACAGACAAGCGTCCTGACATTTTGCTCTGGTCTGACTCTAAAAAGAGTATATTTCTAATTGAACTTACTGTCCCTTGGGAAGAAAATTTTTCAGAGGCCCATGAACGAAAGAAAAATCGGTACGAATTCGTGCGTGCCGAATGCATAGAAAAAGGATGGACATGTAATGTGATGCCTATTGAGGTTGGCTGTCGTGGATTTCTAGGACACTCCACTATTTCATTTCTTTCGAAAATAGGCGTCACTGGAAGGGATTTAAAGAAGCAAATATGTCGCCTTCAATCTATTGTTCGACAAGCGTCATGCTGGATTTGGCGCAATTCGAAGAAATTCGCAAAGAAAGGATGACGTCGTCTACTTCTTCCGTTCTCGTTCTGCTCTTGAATTTTAAAAAACTGTTAAAGCGTTTTCATCTGTCTCAATGTGCCAATTGATTTTATTTTTCTGTCATTTACTTTGCCCAGTAGCGATTGCTGCTGGTGGTGCCAGGGGTGGCAGTCCCGCTTTAAACCACCGAAACTGTGTATTCACCCTTGGTTAGCGGCTGATGAGGGCAAAGTAAATGCACATGTGGTCATTGGTCACATGTTGTATGTAGGAATATAAAAATATATATATATATATATATATATATATATATATATATATATATATAAATTAAAAAAGGATTAATTCAATGATGTTGAATGACCATTTCGATATGAAAATCCCCACGGGGGATAACACATCACCTCAGCAACCGAATTAATCCTTTTTTAATTTATATTTGGTCTGTAATATTTTATTACATGGAGCTCTCTTCCTGTATCATTTTTTAATATTAAAATAAAATTTTTAATATTAATTAGGATCGGGTTTTTGGAATTTACCTTCCTGCTTTTTTCGCTTAGATTAAAGTATCTGAATTAAAATATATATATATATATATATATATATATATATATATATATTAATATATTAAATCCAATAAAAGAAAGTGTATATAGTTAAAATCCCCCAAATCAGATCCTGTTAATATTAATTTTATCAATATTAAAAATAACCCAGGTGGAGGGCTCGTTGTAAAAAGTATTATCTATTTACAGAGCCAAAAATGTATATTATATCAATAAATTCCGAAATTTACATTCTGTTGAACAGCTATTTCAGTGAGAAATCTCTCTCTTCATCAGCAACGATCAAAGCAAAAAATATATTAATTCAAATATGGTACAAACATTCACATACTGGAAGGAATCCAAAAACATATCTATACACAGCAAGTTTCTCTTTTCCAATCTTTTCACCCTTACGTAGCCCCCTGCGCATCAGTGGCGTTACCGCATTGCTCGGGGTGATATAATTAAAAAAAAAAAAAAGCTTGGAAAAAATTTGGTTTATAATAATAATAATAATGATAATATGGTTAGACTATTGCATAGGGTTTTAAATCGACTAATAGAAGCAAAATAAAATTGGGATAATATTTTAATAGGTCTAAAATGAGAAATGGACAAATAATATATATAATTATACATACACACACATATTCATATCCACATACACATACATATACATACACATTCATATATTTATTTATTTATTTAAATATTTTAAATAAGGATGAAATTAATATTCCCAGACGGTCCTGATGAATCTTAGGATTGAAACCGGTCGGTTGTTTTTTCTGTAATGTTTATTTTTTATTTTCCATCTTCACAAAAATGCCTGAGTATTAAATTTTACACATTTCTTGGCATAATACGCTTTTATACGACCAAATACATATATATATATATATATATATATATATATATATATATATATATATATATATATAATAAAATAAATTTCGAAGTTCAAAACCGTTGAATGATCATTTCAACATGAAATCCCTAAGAGAGATTTCACATCTCATCGGCAACTATCAAATTTCAAAATGAAATAAAAAAAAAAAAAGAAATAAAAAAATTTTGAAAAATAAGAATTTACCTGCAAAAGTTCAAAAATTTACGTCACAAAAAACTGGATAGCAATCAATGTCTATTTTTAGATTTTGGACAACATTACTTTTAGATCGAGTTGTAAGTGAAAATTTTAAAAATTTGGCTTTGTCTAGCTTTACAAAGGGGAAGGGGGTAACGGATGAAATAGGAAGTGGTGTTTGATTGAGAAGTGAGCTAAACAAAACAGAAAGAGAGGGAGGAAAAAAGGAAAAAGAAAAGAAAAAAGGAAAATTTTCTATTTCTTAGAGACGCTAGAGACGTGTCAACAAAACTAGCCTTTATAAATGGGTTAAAGTATTAGAAACAAGATTTTTAGAAAGAACTTTCTTTAGGGGAAAAAGCTGATATATGATTTATTTAAATTTAATTAAATAATCTAATTAATTGTAAATCTAGATTTAAATTAAAAATAAAAATAAAATTAATAAAATTTATTAAAAAAAATTTTTTTTTCAATTTATAAAAAATTTTTTGTGCTGTGAAAAAGATATATATATATATATATACTTGCAGAAAAAATTAGGAGTTAAGTTAGTATAAGTATCCTTACTTCATAAAAAGTATATATTAATAGGAGAAAGGAAGAGGAAGGTAGAGGGGTTTACTATTTAAAAATTTAATTAATTAATAAATTAATCAAAAACAATTTAATTTATATTTCCTCTCCGAAAAACTGAATTAAGAATTTAAATTTTAAATGTTCACATATTTCGCCCTAAGGCGGCACTTACTAATGAAAAAAAAAAAAAAAATATATATATATATATATATATATATATATACCCACACACACACACAAACAAACACACACACACACACACATATATACACTCACACGCACATAACTCAAATACATATATGCATATATACAGATATATACATATACATACATATTTTTTATGCAATATATATATGTATACTTATACAATATATATATATATATATCCTAACCGCATATAATTATATATAGAAAAATATAATCGATAGACGGAGTTCAATTTTTGGCTAATCTTTCTTGCCACCCATAAGCATAAACCACGCAAGTCTCCCTGAAAGCAATGCACTGCGCCTCCTCGGCCTTACCCTATCTTCCGACTTCAAGTGGAATCACTGCATTGAATCAATAGCTAAATCCACTGCTAGGAAGGTTGGGTCACTATGTCGGGACAGGAAATTTTTTCTGCCTAAATACATTTTGCACAAATACAAATCAACCATTCGACCGTGCATGGAATACTGTTGTCATATCTGGTCAGGCGCCCCTGCTATTCGTCTCAATGTTCTCGACAGGCTCCAAAGGATAATCTGTAATGTGATTGTTCCCGACCTGGCAGCACGACTCCAACCACTTTCTCACCGGAGATACGTGGCTTCCTTCTGTCTCTTCTATAAATATTTCATGGCTTCTGCTCTGATGAACTTCCGTCACTGGTGCCTCCTCTACAAGAATTTACTCGGGCAACCAGACTGACACCAAGGTCTCACCCTTTTACAGTTAGATCAACCAAATGCAGGTGACAATTTTACTCCAACAGCTTCTTTTCTCTCGCTTCTCGTCTGTGTAACTCCCTTCCATATTCTTGCTTTCCTGACGGCTACAATCCCCAGGAATTTAAATGCAATGTCAATACCCATCCACTTGACTCCAGTCCTTTCTACATCACCCCGTATATCTTGTTCTTTTCCTTTCTCTCTACCTTCGCGACTGTATTCCTGTCTTCACATCCTTCTCTTTCCCTTTCTCTTTCACTCATTGTAGCTGGTTCGTCTTTGTTTTCACTCTCCTCCTACCTAAAACTTTAACTCCCTTATGTAGCTCCCTGCACATCAGTGGTGGTACACCTTGCTTGGGGTGAAATGATTTAAAAAAATGCAGTTTCTGTTCACTTCGCACTACTGCCCTTGGAAAAGGCATGAATCCCTCATACACCGGCAACTACAACTGAAGTCATAGATCAAATTGGGTTCCTTAGTTTTGTTTGGGCAACTACTCTAGGAACAGGACAAGTCTTAGTTGAAATCACTTTTGTTGCTTCATATGCCATCTTAACAGAGTAGAACCCATTATTTTCTGTCTAAAAACCCTTAAGGAAAGTCTCTACCTTGTCTAGAAATCATCGTAGGAAATGGCCGACAATTAAATATTGATAGTCAACACACACACACACACACACACACACACACATATATATATATATATATATATATATATATATATATAGGAGAGAATGCTAATGATTTCATCTAATTAATATAAATTATCAATTAGATATAAAAAGAGAGCTTTTTACTGAGTGAAATTAACATTTATTTATTCATCAACGGTCGAAACAAGGAAATTGTAAAAGTTTTTCTTTAAATTGCTGAAATATATTCTGGATTTATAATCGTTTAATTGTGTGCTAAAATATATATATATATATATATAAGAGGCAAAGTCTATGTTTTTTTGTTTTTTGTTTTTTTTTGTTTTTAATCGTATCACCCCTAGCAAGGCGGTAACACCACTGATGCGCAGGGGGCTACGTAAGATTGAAAAGATTGGAAAAGAGAATGCCGGAAATCACATCCTAAACAAAGAACAAGGGATGAGCCTCTTTACCTGTTCAATAAACGTGGGTGGAGTGTGAACCGGGCGATAGTTTAGTCTATCTAAAAAAAAAGAGTGAAAAGATTGGAAAAGAGAAAAACCGGAAACCACATCCTAAACAGGGAACAAGGGATGAGCCTTTTTACCTGTTCAATAGACGTGGGTGGAGTGTGAACTGGGCGATAGTTTAGTCTATCTACTCCAATTGAAAATAACAAAAAGGAAAAGAGTGAGAAGATTGAAAAAGAGAAAGCCGGAAACCACATCCTAAACAGAGAACAAGGGATGAGCCTCTTCACCTGTTCAATGGACATGGATGAGGTACCGTACCGTATAGCCTATAACAAGTTTGGTTCACGAGACCACAAGCGGCTCTGTCACCGATTGTTAAATAAGAGTAACTCTTCTATCTTGGTGTTAACATCTTCTGCTGATAAATCAGAATGTTTTCCTCGTAAATTCTATGTAAATTCTGCTCTTGACTCTTCCGGTATACCACTGCCTGACTTTCCACTTAGAACTGCGTTTCCTTTCAGTGATATGTATATATTTCCGTCCATGTTTTTCTGCTAACAATTCTAAACGGGATCCTCACAAAAGCCGTGCAATAGTTCTTAAGAAATATGCTCCTGAACTGTTTAAATTTTTCTCTAAACTTAATAAATGCCTTACAACATTTTTGCTTTCTGTGGTTCCAGTCTTTATAACACAGGCGAATTGTGGGATCCTTCTTTCTACCGGCCTAGTAGCCTTCTACCTCTTTCTCACTAAAAAAAAAATAATGTTATTTAGATATTGAACTGAGCTGTGCCGAGAAATTTTCAACAATCTCACGTCGTAAATGACAACGTGATGTCTAAAGCAAAGCTTATGAAATATTGTATTATTATCAGTTATCAAGCCGAATTAATTCTAGTTTTATTTTACCCATTTTTTTTTCTTTTACATTCTTTTTTTTTTCTTTATTTTACTTCTTTTTTTTTTAGTGGAAATATATTTTCAGATGTAAATATGAAACATCAGCATTTTAGATGAGTTCTTTTTTAAACCATCAAGATACTGAAAGTGAAATGCATATATCAAGAAGCAGATTGGAAAGGAAAACATGGCTCGCGGCGAAACCTATAAACAGCAATAAAGCAAGGGTACATAACTAGAAGAAAATTAAATTATGAGTTATTTCCCTTGAATGAGTTCAGACTCATATATAAAAAGCAGTTATTGATTAATATATCACGAAATGATGGATGAACGTTAAAATCTACAGAAGCGAACAGGATGAAGTGAACGCATGGCTGTGTGCCTATGACCTTTTTATTTCGTTTGTCAGCTGTAGGACTACATTTTTTTGTGTGTGGATACACAAAAAGATATATATGTCGGACATCTCATGATATGTAT
>JBBBDQ010029800.1:0-30000 GCA_037127315.1 Ascarosepion bandense | reverse complement strand
TTCGCTTTAACGGGAAACAACTATTGCTTTTTGGTCTTTCGTGCCAACGTCCAAAGAGTCTGAGCTCCAGGACCATGGATTAGTTTTAAAGCTTTCATTACACACGAGCAACGCCGGGCTATACTGCTAGTTCTAAAAAGAATAGTTCTTTTGTTAATACTGCCCAATAACATATGCGTAAAATGAACTGTTCTGGTGTCCAGTTTTTTGGGGGGGGTTTTTGTGCTCTCTTCCCCATGCTAGTCTATTTTTCTCATGTCCATATATAGATTTATACATGGGCAAGATGGATTCAGACGAGAAAAACTTCCTGGCCCTACACAAAACCTCCCAATCAGAAGCCTTACTGTCGGATACAGTTTTTTGTCATTCGTAAACGCAATATTGTAACCATGACATCCGCGTTTAAAAATTATCATTGTAAACTTTACTCCCTATCTCAATAACAGAATGTTTCTCTTCTTCCCCTCCCACCACCACTATTCCTCCGTCTGGATAAATCAAACCCATTCATTTTTGTGAAAATTTTAGGTCCGATGAGCTGAATATTTTGAATATTCACGAAATAAATTATCACCGATAGATTTATAAATTTATCCAATTTATTTTCATTAAAATACTCTGTTAATTTCTAACATTGAGTTCTAATCTGATTAAGATCCCCCATGGAATTAACCTCATCAGTTAACGGGAATACTGCTTATATATATATATATATTGTTGAGTCGTGATGATGTTTGTGGCAAGATTGTCGTTTTTCAGTGGTTTAATAATAATAAAAATATATTGATAAGCAGGTTTTTTGTCGTAAAGTGTTCGATATCGAGACAGAGATAAAGCGTTGATATGATTAATGTGGAGAAGTTTGTTACTTAACTGAGTAGAGTCATACCGACATCGACTATGATGTCTTCACTCCTCATGGCTTTTTTCACTCTGCTAAATCTTTTGTATTAATACAAATATAAAGTTTGTGACTTAGCTGATTGATGTCATTTTCAACATCTCGACTCTAAAGTATCGTAGACGGACTCTTCAGTAATTGCTCCTTACATTCCTCATAGAAAAAACAAAATATTTCTAAAAGAGCCAAGGTTGCATGCTTTTTTCAAAACCACTGGGCACGGTGGAGTACTGGATTGCTGCTCGGATTGAGGAATCGGAGAGCAGAGTTCGAATTCTAGTCAGATTCATTGCATTCACTTATGTGTTCATACTCTTGGAAAAGGTATAAATCCATTTCTCGTTCCAAGCTATGGGTAAATAGAAGGACAGACTGATTTCTGTAGCTTTGGTTGGCGACCTGTCTAGAAGAAAGATAAATCTGAATTCAAACCATCTGCTTGCCTCTTTAACTTCTGAGCAGAGGGACGGGGCAATTTCAACATTCCATGTGCAAAAGGAACCGGTAAGCCATTGCCCTATTATGCCTTGAATACTACCATGAACCCCGGTTTTGAGATGGAAGGGTGTAGTGATTACGCCCGCGTAAAATGAGCTAATTAAATAAATGATAATGAATTTACCAGCTCCCTTATTTTTTTTATATGTTTTAGTATCCCTAATAGTAACGAAATTAACACATTACTGCATAAATCTCTCTCTCTCTCTCTCTCTCTCTCTCTCTCTCTCTCTCTCAAATGCATCTTACTGGCCCTTAGGCTACAAAACGTTGCTCCACAAAAATGACTTCTTAGTCTGAACAGATTTTGAAGAAATAAACAGATTTAAAATTGTATGGTTTTACATAAAAGGATGAAAACATTTTTTTAATCTTGAATCAGTATTTATATTTACGTTGTTTATTTTCCTGTTTAATAATTTTCTTTTGTTTCTTGCTCTGTTAAAAAGGCTCCTGCATGGAAAATAACTGGCGATATGGTAAGAACAGACTCGTATTACATGCGTCTCGGGATACAGTCTATACTAACTTCCACAAGCCTCTCCCTTGCACAAGCATAATTAACAGCCTATAAATACTTATCGGAATCTTTCTCGTCAAAGCACACGAAATTCCTTAAAATACCTCCACACTTATGCCTCTTATTCTCAAATATTAACACCGCTCTTCTTTTATTATCACGAGTTTTAATCTATCTTTTGTTATTGTTGCTTTATAATTTATATAAATGTTCTTCTTTTAATTCACTGAATTTTAACACTAATAAATTGTGACTAAGTGGAATCAAGCCTCTTTAACAACACACGGTATTTGAGCTTCAATTCTTCTTTGAATTCCTGACTATGCCATTTCGCAAAGTTTTTCAGATGCTTCAAGCGGGTCAGACGAAAATAGAACCTGTTCTGTATTGTTTGCGAAATTCAAAACAAAGTTGGATTTGACATAACACTTAAACGACAAAAAGGTTTATACGAACGTGCCTGTCAAACAGTCAAAAATCGAGAAAATTAAGTATTATAAACGTCATAACTACCTTTTTATAAACTAAAATTAATTATATGTAAATTATATATAAAACTAAATGAATTATATATAAAATTATTCAAAATATAGTTTGACTTTTTTTAGATTACAAATATAAAGGGGAAAAAGGGAAAATAATCAAATTTTCTATTCCCAAATTTAATGTCTCAAACCACAGCTGATATTCTTCAACTTGAAGGTTCACTTTCATCACGAATACATAGTTGTTGATTCCATCGGAGAATGATCTCCGCTCTGGCAAGTCCTCCGTTCATCGATGCCGTGTCGACACCATACTTAGCTATGGAGCCTAGTCTACCCCATTTTGCTAGATGGCCGTTACATTACAAAAAGATCCATTTCTTCTTGCTTTTGCTCCTGCTCAATGTCTAGCCACTGATGTGAACAACCTGTTGAATCACCGATGCTTAATAATTAATAAAGGTCAAAGATCGTTGATTCAAACTCATTTGGTTTTACAAAAGACACAAATCTTGGATTGAAACGGCACTGAAAAACACTCGATCTGATATAGAAAGTATTTTTTTAAAAATATATTTCAACACTCGGGCAGATTTTGGAAGATCCGATAGACCCGAGAATATTTTGTCATTCCTTCTTTTATGTTCGTTCTCCCTTTATTTTATTCGACAAATCTAAAGTTAATCTCTCCAGAATTACACCTCTATTTGTGAATGTTCTCCATGCTGGACGGCTTTCTAAACATACAAGCTGCGAGTTCAAATCTCATCAAAAGCTATATCTTATTTTCCAATCTATGATGTTAATGCATTTATCTTAGAATGCAACAGCATACAACGTGGTGTGATAAAAAGCAACAAAAATAAGATAAAAGAAAAAACTAAAATTAATTCCTTGGTCTAAAAAATTCTGAAAACTCAACACCAATCGGCTTTTACTGTTTTCATGTACTAATCAGCAAATTCTAATTGCTTTAAGCAACTGTTTTTCTGACTAATCAATTTTGGTGTCTTCCACGACCATTTTAACGGTAGATAAATTCTTCCTTCCTCACAAGCCTCTTTTGTAACAACCAACCATTCTTAATTAACTGAACCTATTGAAACTTTTCCATTTAGACTTTAACACGGTTTAAGTTCCTTACTTTCACACTGATATAATTAATGTAAGGCTTTCATATTGTCCTTTGCTTCTAATGCTTAATTAAAATTAAAATGCACACTTACACACACACACACACACACACAAATATATATATATATATATAGGTTGTCTCCAAAATCTGGACACACAAGCAAAATGCATATTTTTCAAGAAATTGAATTTTTCACGTTTTATTGAATCGAAAAATTAACAAATTGCATATTCAATATGATTTCCATTATTTGTGATGCAAACGGTGATGCTCATTGCAAGATTTACGTGAACTCAATACAATAACCTCCTCATTGCTATCATTTTAGCTCATTTACTCTTAATGCGTTAAAATAAAATTGTTACATCTCTGATTTTCATTTATTAAAAACTGAAACTTAGCGATTTTAATATTACAAATAAATAAAATTATTTAAACTATTTAAAATTATTTAAAATTATTTAAAACTATCTTTCTGTTCATCGCAAAATGTGTTATAAGTAGAAAAAGAAATGCTAAATATCTTTTCTCTTTTAGTAGACACCCCAAAAAGATATCATTTCTTTCTTCTTTTGATAAAAGCATCTTTAATCTGTGGAGGTAAAAAAATATATATAATTAATGAGATTCCCTGTGTGTCCAGACATTAGGGAATATATATATATATATATATATATATATATATATATATATAAATGTGTGTGTGTGTGTGTGTGTGTGTGTGTGTGTGTGTGTGTGTGTGTGTGTGTGTGTGATAAAATACAAATTTTAAGCACACAATATCAGTCATAGAACGGATATTACCACTCGGTGATGATGCCATTGCGACTGTCTGCGGCAGGATTCGAACCTGCATTCCTCTAGGGGAAACTGTCATTAGATCTTCATTTTTGGCCACGTAGCTACGGAGTGCCTGATGGCCAAGCAAATCCCAAATGGTGGTTTTAAACACATATTTTCCCCGACTCTCAAAATGTACACTATCGGCCATAACTATTAGGCTACGCCAGTGTTTTAAAAAAATGATGTATTTCATAATATTCTTTAGTATTTATTGCCAAATGAATAATTGTAAATGAAAATAGAATGATGCTTTTGTAAACACTGCACAATAACATGTGCATGAAATGAATTTATAAATATTTGATAATTACCTATATTGCAGTTTCATTAATGAAAGAATGAAAAAAATTTAGGGCGATTCGGACGAGTTCATCTTTACTTCCTTGCCTTGTAAAATTTTGCTAAGTAATAATGACAAAAGAACCATTCTATTTTTATTTAGAATTAGCCACTTGGCAATAAATACTAAAAACTAGTATGAAATACATCATTTTTTAAACTGGGGTGGCCTAATAATTATGGCCGGTAATGTACATCTCTACTCAGTTTTATATCCTAAAATATCTCGGATTAATAAATGAAAAAAATGTTCGAATATACGGTCTCTCCTTGATATTGAGCGCTTTAACCCATAAATATAGCATCTCATAACATATTTTATCATATATATATATATATATATATATATATATATATATATATATATATCCGAGTGAATACAGAACGAAGAAAGAATTTTTACAACGTCCAAAACATTAATTTAAAACAGTGCTCGATATATAATATATAGAGCTGTGAATATTTATTATAAATTATATTTTAGAAGATGTACATATTTTTTTATGTATATCCACTACAAAGGTACATTTGTTTCGACATTGAAACTTCATGTCTCATCAGGCCTACCGGAAATTACCACTCGGTGATGATGCCATTGCTACTGTCTCCGGCAGGATTCGAACCTGCGTTCCTCTAGGGGAAACTGTCATTAGATCTTCATTTTTGGCCACGTAGCTACGGAGTGCCCTTTTTTTTTTTTTTTTTTTTCATTTATATAAAAAATGATCTACATGTTCTAAAATATAATTTATAATATATATATATATATATATATATATATATATATATATATGAGAGAGAGAGAGAAAAGGGGAGAGGAGGAGTACAGACAGAGAGAGAGGGAAAGATGCAGTGTTGACATAGGAATCAACACTGCATGATGTGTGCCAGTTTCACACATCAATAAATCTTCAAACCAAGCCGCATTGATGCATGAAACTGATAGTCACCATGCAGTGATGATTCCTATGTCTATATCTATTAACGCTCTTTCTTCGATATTTAGCATCTCTTTTTCAACATATAACATATTTTTAATATGGACAGAACGGTTGCTTTTAAGTAATTATGTTTGTTGAAACATTAAAATCGCTAATTTTCAATTTTTCATAAATTGAAATGTAAAAGTTAGACATTTTCAAATATTAATATTGAAATTTAATTTTGATAAAAATAAAAAATTGATTACTGACATCTTTCATACGAGAGATGCGTTTCATCTGTCATACGATAGATGAAGCCCATCTATCGCATGGTAGGGCACATTTGAAACGGTTACAGTTTAAATATTGGAAATATATTTGTGTTCAGTATTGTATTATTTTATCATACTTTCGCACAAAATAATCAGTGCACTTTCTGTAGTATAAAACATACAGGTTTTTATCATCGTCGTCCCCCTCTTGCACTGTACAACTAGGGGTAGTTTTAATTCCTTTTTTATTTAATCAATTTGATATTGATTTGTTAATCTTGAAAAAAAAATCAAAACTGACCAATTAATTCTTGATTGCATTTTTGCGCATTTTGTTTAATTATCGACAATCATGACATCTAAAAACGATTTCTGTAAACACCCTAAGAAATTAAAATCAAATCTCAAAAGGAAAAATATGTTGTATTAATTTTTACAAAGTTATGGAACGAAATTCAATAAAAATAAATATTTCTGTTTAAAAACGTAATCGATCTGTCTGATTTTTTTTTAAAGAAATTTTTTATTATAAATGAAAGCTATATATATAAAAGGCAATCTGTGAGTCTATGTGTGACTGTTCCCTATGCATGCCCACATTTTTTAAGCTACGCCATTCAAACTTTCTAGGGACACATATCTACAGGGAACTCAGGTCGACACATACTTTTTGAGTTTAAGTTCAGCAATTTTCCCTTTCGCACTTTTTGGCCAATGGTGCAGAGTGTTTACATTTGCTCCGTAAAGATCTAAGATGGCTGCTGAATTACGTCACAGAAATCAAATCACACGTGGCAAACGCGACTAAAATATTTATTTTTATTAAAAAAAATGAGCCTTTATATAAAATTTTTATTCTGACGTTTTAAAAATTCGTTTGGTAAAAGAAAAGATGTGAATATTTTTCCCCGTAATTTTGAAACAAAAGAACTATTAAAAAATGTAGGCGTGTATAGGCAACAGTCGCACACAGACTCACAAATTGCCTTTTATATATATATATAATATTTTAAGTGTCTGCAGCGAATTTGTTCATCCGCTGAAGAAATTAAAATGTTCTGAGTTGCACGGACAACGCCAGGCTATGATGCTAGTAAGTAATCATTTGCAAGAAAGGCAAAAACAAAACGATTTTATAAGTTTCTGATATATTTTAGAGTAAATTTTATTATACGTTCAACGAAATTTAGCCAAAATAGTCAATCTCTTTTGTGCTGTATTTTACTAATGCATACACTACCGGCCATAATTATTCGGCCGCCACAGTTTCTTTTGAAAAAGATGATGTATTTTATACTATTTTTAGTATTTAATGCCAAACTAAAACAGAATGGTTCTTTTGTTATTACTTTGCAAAATTTTACAAGGCAAGGAAGCAAAGATGAACTCGTCTGAATCGCCCTAAATTTTCTTCATTCTTTCATTGATGAAACTGCAATATAGGTAATTATTAAATATTTATAAATTCATTATTATTGTGCAATATTAACACATGAACCATTCTATTTTTCATTTACAATTATTCACTTGGCAATAAATGCTAAAAAATATTTTGAAATACATCATTTTTTTTCACACTGGGGTGGCCTAATAATTATTGACGGTTGTGTATATTCAACCTTGTATGTGAAAATAAGAGATAATCATGACCGTTTCATATCATTTTATTTTTTAATTTCAGGAGGTCTACACGATTGTAAATATCAGCGTGGTTGATTTGAATGACAATAACCCATTAGTTACCAACAAGGACTTACAGATCGAAGCGATGAGAAATGGAAGCAGGATAATTGGACGACTACGAGTAAGAACCATTGAATTCTCTCTCTTTTTTTTCACTCCGAGACATGACAGTTAAAATGAATAGGGTTTAAAAAACATTTTGATTGTGATTAAATTTTTATTAAAAAATTTGGTTCTTCCTAGATAAATGCATTTTTACTTCAGGAACTTGAGCATACATTCGTTTATACGTATCCATCAGACAATATGTTTTTCATGTTCACAATTTTCGTTCAAATCAATAGGTCTCTCTACATGTTCATCTATCAATCAGTTTTTTTATTAGTCGATCGGGTTTCTCCTGCTCTGCTCGATCTAGAGACATATCAACTGACCTTGCGATCAGCCAATCGATTTATTGTTTTTTCACATCAGTTTGCCTCAATAGATTCAAATCCATTCAAATATGCGAGATCTATCCGATAACGAACCAGCTAATTTACGAAGAAAAAAATGACATATGGCTATGGTGGCATAATCAATTTTAGCATACTCTTTTTATGGCCGTTTCAGTCCCTTCAATTAGAATGTCCTCTTTCAGAATCTCTATCAGTAGCCTCATTAAATTCTTCTTAATCTCGTTCACTGTGTTTCAACAACGAGTTTAGTTCCGGTGGATGTGCAGGTGGTGCAATGGACAGCAGCACGGAATGACAAATCGGAGAGCCGAATCCGCATTTTGGTCGAGTTTGTTCCATTTATTTTCACGCAAATAATCTTGGAAAAAATTTCCTCACCCCCACCGATATGATAAATGAATCCATCCTGCATATATACAAGTCAACCATTCGTCCGTGCATGGAGTACTGCTTCCATATATGGTCAGGCGCCCCTGTCGTTCACCTCAGTGTTCTCGACAGGCTCCAAAGGAGAATCAGTAATGTGATAGGTACGGACTTGGCAGCTCGACTACAGCCACTTCCCCACCGTCGAAATGTGGCCTCCCTTTGTCTGTTCTATAAATACTTACATGGCTTCTGCTCGGACGAACTTAAGTCACTGGTGCCTCCTCAACAGCAGTTTACTCATACAACCAGATTGACAACTGGGTCTCACCCATTCACAGTTAGGCTAACCAAATGCAGACGACAATTCTACTACTGCAGCTTCTTCTCTCGCACTTCCCGCCTGTGGAACTCGCTCCCATATTCTTGCTCTCCTGACGGCTACAACCTCCAGGAATTTAAAAGCAATGTCAATACTCATCTATTAACCACTTGACTCTAGTTCTTTCCCCACCCCGTATATCTTTCCCTTTCTCCCCACCTTTGAAACTGTCATCACACCTGTATTCCCCTCCTTCTCTTGCTCCTTTCTAACTGGTTCGTCCTCCTCTTCACTCTCTTCTAATTAATCTTTTTACACTTATGTAGCCCCCTGCACATCAGTGGCATTACTGGCTTGCTCGGGTGATACGATAAAAAAAAATAGTGAAACAAACTCTTTAGCTTCAGTTGGCAACCAATCTAGGAGAAGGACAATTCTGAATTCTGAAACCCTTTGTAGCTCTACCGAAGAATCACAATCAAAGACCTGTACCAAATGTACAGAAACCACATCAGTTGAGGACTACCAACAGCAGCAACAACTAAAATGAATATCAGATGTAACTGGGAGAGAAAATAATGACATAATCAAGATGTTGACATTCCAAATAGAAGGTTAGGAAGAAAACCCCCATCAATACTAGAAAGAGCGATGACAGTTGTCTTGAGAAATTTATTTTCGTGAAAAATTGTTTTAAGAGAAGGAATGGATAAATTTCAACCAATGATTGCACTGGCTGCTCGGTTAATAAATACTGAATAACGTATGTTTCCTTATAAGTAAACAGTGAATATTACAATTACCATTACAAATTCTTAGATTCTAGAAGACCTCATTCATTTTTTAGATCAGACTTCGGATCTCTGTGCCATATTTTCTGATGACTGTGGTAATAATACAGATAGTTCATACGCTTTTACTGGTAAATATTTACGAAATTTAATGTACCCTGTATGATTAGCATCGCATCGGGAAGAGCAATAAAAAGGCAAAATGATACAGACTTATGTTTTATAGATGACACAAAAACATTTGATAATGTGGGACTCTATTTTAACTGTTAGTAAAATTCTATCAACTTGGGAAGAATTTTAGAACAATCCAGAAGGTATATTGGAAGTAAACCGCCTGTATACGGATAGAAAATTGAGTGGGTATACAAAAATAGAAAAAGGCATAAGACAAGGATATGTCTTTTCGCCGAATATGGTGAACCTCACCAGCGAGGCTGTTTTACATGATTTGGAAACCCTACAATGATTTATTGTTGTTGGGTAATATTTTAGCAATATAAGATACGTAGATGACAGTGTAATTAACCATCAACTGTAAGAAGACCGAATATATGTTTATCAGCCAAAGAGAAAGCCCAAAATAGAGATATTTTAGCAATATAAGATACCCAAATAACACTGTGTTAGTGGCAGACATAGAGAGAAAGCTAAAAGAGCTCCTAGACGGGGTAGGGAAGTAAAGTGAGAAGAATAACTTAACCATCAACTGCAAGCCAAAGAGAAAGCCCAAAATACAGACTACGACGAATTGAAAATATTAACATGAAGTAAGTATAGAAGTTTGAAGATTTGGGATTTGTTTTAATAGAGGATTGAAAATGCGACACCAAAATCTGAACGCGCATGGATTAGATTAGAATAACATTACCCTTGTTATTTAACCCATAACTTGAGGGAAGGGACGGATTAATACCTTTCCCAAGGGTACCAGTGCTTAAGTGAATGCAAGGTATTCAACTGGAATTCGAACTCAGCTCACTGTTTTCTCTTTCCGGGTCCGATATCCACTGCACCACAACTCACTAAACGTTTACAGCACCTGGTATTCCCAAGAGGTCACCCATCTAAGTACTGACCAAGCTCAACGTTGCTTAACTTCGGTGATCGAGCGAGAAGCGGTGTATTCAACGTGATATGGCCGTAAGCCTAGGGAAAATGGGTCATAGCACAGCCATAACTTTGATTTTTACCACCCTAATTAAAAAAGAGCATAATTTATGACGAAATACTTCGAGGGAGTCCTGATAAAAAATTTACCAAGTATAAACATACGTCAAAACTTTACATCACCAATCTTTATTAAAGCCATTCTGAAAGAATCTAACGTATGCTTATCTACTTCAACCGGTTTTTACCCAAAACCTCCCCAAATCAACATGTAGATTACCTGTAAGCATAAACAATGTTTACTAGACACAGACAATGAATTGATAGAGATGCTCAGCAGCCTCGATATTTTTGGGAAAGACATGAGAGTAATCAAGAATCTCTACTGGTAGCAAACTGCCTGCATACGGACAGATAACGAGTTCAGTAGATTTACAAAGATAGAAAGGGGCGTAAGACAAGGATGTGTCTTTTTACCGGATCTATTCAACTTGTACAGCGAGACTATTTTGAGGACCCTAGATGATACGCCAGGATTTGTTATTGGAGGCCACACCTTGAACAATATAAGGTGTGCAGATGATATGGTGCTTATTGTAGACACTAAAAGAAAACTACAATACCTCCTACAGAAGGAAGCTGTGGAGAATGACAAAAAAGGACTACAAATAAAATTTAAGAAAACTGAATGCATGGTCATCAGCAAAAAGAGCAAACCAGAATTCCAAATATAGGTGGGGTTTACCAGAATCAAGCAAGTACAAAAATTTAAATACCTAGGAAGTTTTCTAACAGGAGATGGAAAGTGCAACACAGAGACCCGAAGGCGAATTGCCATGGCGAAGGAAGCGAAGGAAAATTTCACTAGAAACAAAGAAAAGAGGGCTAGATTTCTATGTGATGTCAGTTCTTCAATACGGCAGTGAATGCTGAACAATATCATCGAAAATGAGGACAAAACTTAAAGCAGTGGAAATGTGGTTCTACAGAAGGATGCTGCGGATATCATGAACTGAGCATGCGAGCAACGATAAGGTGTTGGAAAGAATGGCAACGAAAAGAAAATTAACAGTGATCATCAGGACGAGACAACTGAAGTTCCTGGGACATGCAATAAGGAAGGAGGGCTTGGAGAACCTGATACTGACAGGCCAGATAGAAGGAAAAAGAGACAGAGGAAGGCAGCGGACAACATATTTGCAGGGCCTGATCAGGTGGATGACGGAAAGGGGGTTGCGAGGTGTAACAGAAGAAAACATACTAAGAGCCACCAGGGATAGCGAGACGTGGAGAACCGTGATCGCCTAAGTTCTGAATGGACAAGGCACATAAAAGAAGAAGAAGACAGACATACATGCAGGCATACATATATCCATTATCATCCGAAGCCTGCATAAATTATACACACAAATACTGCTTGACAAGTCAAATGCTTATGAAGCCTATTTAACCAACGAATATCAGACACAAAATAGAAACACACGAAATGTTCTTTTGCATATCTCATTCTCTGATGGAACTTTTATAAAAACGAAACATATTAGACACAAAAATGTTTCTTATTTGCTCTTTATGCCATTATTCTGTCGGAGTCCGATCCATATATATATATATATATATATATATATATACTGATGAGCTGTGATACAGCGAAACATATCTGTCTGCGAATGACAATATATATATATATAAGAAAATTAACCTAGTGAGCCAACAAACCTACCAAGGTTTCACCTAAACGGATCTTCAGGGAACATTGGCTGAAGATCAGTTTAGGTGAAAACAGTTTGGGCTACGTACTGGCTCGGTTTAAATCGCTTTGGCTGATGTTCATGTGCTTAGCTTTTTCTTTTTTTATAAGCATTTTTTTCTTCCCCCTATATACACGGAGGGTTTTTCGAAACGAGTATAGTGATAAGTTTGCATTTATATATATATACTGTATGTACTGGGTACTCCTTTGGATTCTTCTGTACCCACATTGGATGCTGATATATATATATATATATATATATATATATATATATATATATAGCTTGAGTTATATATATATATATATATATATATATATATATATATATATATATAAGCTTGAGGTCATAAATGATCTCTTTTGAAGAATTAATTGTATTTCCGACTGGATTATTCGAACTATTAATCATCAGTGAGAGTTAAGAATATAATTGGAATATATTATTTTTGTCATGCCATTAGGCAAGTGCACAATGGATTAAAGGAAAAAAAATGTTCCCCTTCATGACATACGTTAGATTCTTGAAGAATCGATTTAATAAAAATTGGTAATGTAATGCTGTTGACGTTTGTTTAGAGTTGATAAAATGTTTTTCAGGACTCCCTCGAAATATTTCCGTCTTAATAAATCATCTTCTTTTTTAATTAGGGTGAAAAAATCAAAGATATGGTTATGTGTATATATATATATATATATATATATAAGAAAATTAAGGCAGACACGTTATTCCATAGTAATTCGGAAGTATAGGCCTATTTCAGGCGAACCATCATCAACTTCCGTCTTTATTTTCGTGTAAAATCCTTTGTAAAATAAAGACGGAAGCTGACGATGGTTCGCCTGAAATAGGCCTTACTTCCGATTCACCATGAAATAACGTGTCTGCCTTAATTTTTCTTATATTTGCTCTAAGGTACCTCCAAAAATTCGCTAAAAAAACAGCATGAATCAGCATAGTATGAATAAAAAAGTTCATAAACTTAATAAAACAAACTTTTTCCATCAAAATATTTATATTTTTAAGAGGAAAGATCAAAGCAATTTTTAATTATTTTTAAAAAATTTTGAATCCTTGCTAACATTTTCGAAATTTTGATAGAAAATGTTGTTTTATTTGAGTTAGCGGCTAAAAAAAAAATTACGCCTTTATTACAATAGGTTACGTAAATGATGACACAACCCACTTTTTTCCCGGTAACAAACACATTAATTTGAAAATTCTCGCAAAAATCAAATAATAGTCAGATTTGAATGAAACTTTCAGTACTCATTCACAAATGAATGAAATTATTTTTGAAATTATTATTTTTTAAAATTTCTTGGTGAAAATATTGTTTTAACTCTGTTACCCCCCTACGTAAATCTATGAAATTTTAATAAATTTTAATTAGCTGTAAAAAAAGTTTTTATTAGTTAAATACAGGACTCATTGGGGCATATAAATCATCTATGTATTTTATTCTAAAGTGGACAACCTGGCCGAAAATTTGCTCCGAAGAGTAAGATAAAAATGCAATAAAACTCTGATATAATTTAATTTGATAAACTTTTAATTGCTGGAATAAATAATAATTATTAAGGACATTATAGTCTGAAGAAAAAAATATTTTCGTTTACTAATAAAATTTTGAAATAATTGTTTATATTTTTTATTTTTTATTATAATAATTCATAAAAGGGTTAAAAATATTTTAAAACCTGTTATAAAAACGTTGTTGAATTTCTTTTTTACTTAAGAATTGATTATCATATTGCCTATCGAAAATTGAAAAGTTTAATAAAAATCATTCACCAATTTTACTTTTAAAATAATTAAAAAAAATTAAATTTTGAAAATATTTATTAAGTACGGTGTTCCATAGGGGTCATAACAAGTTTCCGTAGAGGTCGTATTGTTTTTAGAAGTTAACAAGTGTTTGGATGAATTCCCCTTACATCGAAAACTACACAAACCACACTTTGATTCTAATTTCATTCTTTTTTTATTAAATTAAAATTATTCAAAAAGAAATTCAATTTTTCAGAAAGCACATTAATAATTTAAGATAAATATGTAATATCTAAACATAAAAATATTTAATATTTCAGAAAAATATTAATAAATAACATAATATAACTTAGTTCGGTTATTTTAATTTAATTCTTTCTTTTAAAAGAAATTTAAATTTTTATTTATTCAGAAAGCATATTTTTATTTATTCAGAAAGCATATTTTATTTTTATTTATTCAGAAAGCATATTTTATTTTTATTTATTCAGAAAGCACAGTCTGGCTATAACTCTAAACTAAAATTCTATAAAATATTATACTTGCTGAAAATATTATGTTAAATTTTTAATTTTACTATTTAGTTAAAAAACAACAAAAAAAATTAAATTTCCAAATGTTACGTTTTAAGCTACATGAATTTTTTGTCACTTTCGGTCGCCATCCAAACGTCATTCACACCTGCTACTTGTCAACACATAATTTATCGCCTAGATAAGCGCTGACAAGAGGTCTACCGTCAGTAAAGAGTGATTTATTTCGTAAATTTCCCGACAGTAAGCAGTTAATACTTGTTTGAAATCAGATAAAGGTAAGTTTCAATTATAAAAGTCAACTTAAGTAACGTGTCAAGGAGGTATAGTTTTTTTGTGCAAGTTTTTTAAAACAGAAATTTAGCTACTGTTTACACAGTGTGTTGATTACTCAATAATGGCGGTAAATTTTTTAAAAAAATTTTTCAGTAGTTAAATTTGTGATTCCGAGCAATATAATGTCGGTTTGAACTAAACCAGAGTATTTTGCTTAGTACATTTGATCTCTTGGCTTTCAATTAAAGCTAAAATTAAAGCTTCAAAAAAAAATTTTATTTTTAAAAATTAAATTTAAATTGAGGTATCGAAAATGAGCAGTGATTTTTTTGTAGGTACCTAATTTATATGCATATATGTTTAGAGCTCTCTTAAAGAGTTACCCTATCACTGTATGTACAGGATACTCCTTTGGATTCTTCTATACTCACACTGTATGCTGATATATATATATATATATATATATATATATATATATATATATATATATATATATACTGTAATTAGATATTATATCATTTTTTATTTATCTTCATCTCAATG
Source organism: Ascarosepion bandense (assembly GCA_037127315.1). NCBI lineage: Eukaryota > Metazoa > Mollusca > Cephalopoda > Sepiida > Sepiidae > Ascarosepion > Ascarosepion bandense. The sequence goes on along the minus strand of JBBBDQ010029800.1, from coordinate 14,478 downwards.
ATTTTCATAATTATAACAATTATTTTTCTTATGTTAATGAACGAAGAAAAGAGTGCTGCATTGCCATGTGATATCTGTCCTTTTTTTTTTTTTTTTTTTTAATCATCTCACCCCAAGCAAGGCATTCCTCTGCCACTATTGCGCATGGGGCTACATAGGGGAAGGTAAAGAGAAGGAGTGGATAGACATAGGGAATGTCAGGAGAAAGGTGACAGAGGAGTAAAGATAGCGAGGATGAGGGTCGGGCAGATGGGAAGAGTGCAGAATGGGAGCAGGTTATTGTGTTAGGAGGTGTGTATTGACCTTACATTTAAACTCCTGGAGATTGTAGCCGCCGGGGAAGCAATCGTTTGGAAGAGAATTCCACAGTCGGGAAGTGCGAGGAAAGAAACTGTTGGAGTAGAAGTTACGGCTGCATTTTATCGGTTTCACTGTAAAAGGGTGGGATCTAGTTGATAATCTAGTATCTCGTGCAAATTCGTATTTAGTTGGCACCAGTGATCCAAGTTCATCGGAGCAGAAGCCGTGAAAGTATTTATAGAAGAGACACAGGGAAGCCACGTCTCGCCGGTGGGAGAGAGACTGCAGGCGGTCTGCCAAGTCGGTATCTATCACATTACAGACTCTCCTCTGAACCTTATCGAGAAGCCCAAGGAGAACAGCAGGGGCACCCGACCAGATATGGCAGCAGTATTCAATGCACGGGCGGATGGTAGATTTGTAAATGTGCAGGATAGATTTAGACGGAAAAAACTTCCGGGCCCTACACAGAGAACCGACTTTCATAGCAGCGGATTTAGCAATGGATTCGATATAGTCATTCCATTTGAGGTCCGCTGAAAGTGTGAGACCAAGGAGGCGTAGTGTTTTACTCTCTGGGAGACAAGCCTGGTCCATGCTAATGGGAGGTAGGTGAGATTGTCGATGATGGTTAATTGACAGTAGCTTCGTTTTAGAAGCATTAAAATTTACTAGCCATTTCTTACCCCAGTCCAATATGGATTGGAGGTCTTTTTCAATCTCGGCTGCGAGTTTAGCTTTGACACCTACACCAGATTTTTGTTGGAGGCGAGAGTAAACTGTGGTGTCATCGGCGTACAAACCTATTTGGGTTCTTATGGAATCAGGGAGATCATTAATATATATCAGGAAGAGTGTAGGACCTAAGATGGAGCCTTGGGGGACACCTGCGTTTGTATGGTAGTTCTGAGAGGCATGTCCGTTTAATACCACTTTCATTGTGCGGTTAGAGAGGAATGACTGGATTAGTTCAAACAAATGTCCAGTTATACCATAGCTCCGCAGTTTACATAGAAGGCCAGCATGCCAAACTCTATCGAACGCCTTAGATATATCCAATGCAACGGTTCGAGCTTCGCCATTCCTGTCGAGTGCCTGGTATATGTACTCGGTGATGGTCGTTAGCATATCAGCAGTAGACCTGGTGAAGCGGAAACCATATTGCTTGTCCGAGAGGAGCCTGTGTGCTGTGAGATGCTGAACCACCTCGGCGTTGATAATGGCTTCGAACACTTTGCCAAAGATCGGAAGAAGGCTGATAGGGCGGTAATTTGCAGGGTCAGAGGGTTCTCCAGTGTTTTTAAATATAGGAACTATAGAGGAAGATTTCCAACAGGCAGGAAAGCAGGAAGCAGATAGGCAGAGGTTGTAGAGCTTAGAAAGGATAGAGGAGAGTTCAGGGGCACATTTCTTTAAGACTATGGTTGGGATTCCGTCACCACCGCTCGCTTTATGAGGGTCAAGTTTTAAGATTATCTTAGAGACAAGCGAAGGTGTAATGTGGACATCATTCAGTTGTGCCTCGGTTCTAGGTGAGAAGTCGGGTGTAAAAACTCCAGATGAGTCCAGACTCGAATTGTTCGAGAATCTGCGGGCAAAACATTCAGCCTTATCTGCTGGGGAGGTGAGGACCTCAAATTTGTTGATTAGCGGGGGTATTGTGGACTTGCTCTTGTTAAGTACTCTTTTACAGAGTCGCCAGTAGTCTTTAGAGCCGAATTTAGAGCATGCTATGCGTTGCTTCATTCTGGCAGCAAACAACATCTTAGCTTCATTAAGTATCCTTTTACACTTATTACGAGCTGAAGTGAAAAGGCGCCTGTTTTGTTCCGACGCATAGTTACGATAGAGTCGAAAGAAATGATTCCGGTGGGCAATGGCAGCCGAACAAGCGGGTGAGAACCATGGAGACGAATGAGATTTAAGCTGGAATTTCCTAGCAGGGATGAAGGCATCGATGCCAGCCTTAACCCAGGAGGATACCTCGGATGCACATTCTTCGATGGGAAGACTAAAGACGTTGTTCCAAGGGATGTCACAGAGGAAGTCTCGGAACGAATCCCAGTCTGCTCTTTGATAGCAGTAGGATATTCTACTTGTCTGTGTTTCATGGGTCGGGCGGGAGTGGAGTGAAATATTGACGGACACTACAGTGTGGTCAGAGTTTCCAAGTGGGCAGAGTTGTCTGGTAGTGCAAGAGTCTGGGATGGAAGTGAAGCAGAGGTCTAGAAGTGAGTCCCTTCCGTTAGGGTTGTCGGAGAAACGCGTGGGGAAGTCCACTACTTGCGTAAGGGATTGGGTGATTGAAAAGTTCATGGTGTGGACACCAGCAGCGTCAGTGACAGCGTTCTTCAGCCACTTGGTGTGGTGGGCGTTAAAGTCACCAAACACGAATACATGGGCAGAGGGATGGGTAGAAATGGCTTTGTCAATATTGTCAGAAATGATGTCAAGTAACGAACAGTCAGGGGAGGAAGGAGAGCGGTAGAGAAAGAAGAGATAGCTAATCGAGCTGAGAAGTGAGAGGCGGAAGCACATGAAAGAATGATCTGGGGATTCTAAAGATGACACCCTAGCTAAAGGAAGGTGTTCGCTGACATAGACACCAAGCCCATGCATATGAACATTGGAGTCCTTCCTGAAGAGGGGAAGGTAGCCAGGAACGCAGAACTCAGATGAGGGGATAAAAGGGTTAAGATTAGTTTCAACTAGGGCTAATATATCAGGTGAGTTATTATGGAGGAAAGAATCTACGCTGGGGAAGTTGGTGCGGATGCCGCGTATGTTAGTGAAAGAGATGCAGACAGGTTTAGGCGTTTTCAAATGAGCTGGTTTAGTTTTGTTATTATGTTTGCTTTTTTCCATAGTAATTCAGTTAAGGAGTGGTCTTAGAATAGAATCAGTCGGTCAATCATTTGCAACTTGTGAAGGATGGAAACTGGCGCGGCCTACAACATAATGTGGCCTCGGGGTTGCCCACCGAACGTTCATGCAGGGACGCCCGTCCATGCGCGATATGGCACTACAAGAACCCCGGTATTATTCAACTGTTGATCAGAGCAGCCTCTCTAGACGCTACGCAAGAGTTCGGGCTCCTAACTACCAGTCGGAAGCAGCAACCAGGAAACTGCCAACCCGGTACCCTCAGAATGTAAAGACGTTGCCACCATACTACGTAACTGCAAAGAGCTTCCAGCTGAACTAACACCAAGACCAGAGAAAGGGGATTAACCGGGAACCCCTTCCTAAACAAGAAACAAGGTGATCACCTCTAAACTCATTCAAAAGAAAGGGGTGGAGTGTGAGACCGGGCGATAGTAGAAACTATCTACTCCAATTAAAAAAAAAAAGAAAAAAAAAACAAAGAAAAAGTGACATGTATGGAAGAGAATGTTGGACGATCTCATCAAGGATGAAGAAGAGACTTGAGGCAGCAGAAATGTGGTTTTACAGAAGGATGATGAGGATATCATAAACTGAGCACGGGAGCAACGATGAGGGGTTGAAAACGAGAAGAAAGCTCATACTCATCATCAGAAAGAGACAAATGAGGTTCCTAAACACATAATGAGGAATGAGGGCTTGGAGAATTTAATACTCACAGGACGGATAGAAGGAAAGAGAGAATGAGGAAAGCAGCATGAGACCTACTTGATAGGCCTGAGCAAATGGATGGCGGAGCAGGGTATGGAAGATATACCATGAGAAAATATATTGAGGGTGAGAAGAGACAGCTCCAAGTGAAAGTCCATGATCGCCTACGCCCTGAAGGGACAAGGCACAAGAAGAAGAAGAAGAAGAAGAAGAAGAAGAAGAAGAAGAAGAAGAAGAAAAACGAATGAATGAATGATAGAGCAACGGAGATTTTTCGTACATGGATTTTTATTTTTATTAGAAGCCTAATGAAGCCCTGGACTTCAGTGATGCGAAAATATAGTGAATTAAATGCATCTTGAAAATACATTACTGGCTATGTGTGTGCGTTTGCTTGATAGATAGATAGATAGATAGATAGATAGATAGATAGATGGATAAAATATTAAAATATGCGAAATAAAATTAGGCGCAGAATATATGATTTTACGTAAATAGTGAATGCAAGATTTTATTCGTAATGTTCACATCGCTCGAACTCTGATCAAACATATCCTTTCATACGATGTATTAATTGACCGACATCTAAACTGTATCGTGTTATTTATTTTCAGGTTTATGACCCAGATTCGGATACAAAGCTGACCTATCAACTTCTTTTCTTCAAGCAGTAAGTATCTATTGACTTTCCTATGTTCGTACCGTTTAATTAACAACTCAATAGCTTTCCATTAATTCTATTCAGCCGGACAAAAAAAAACACGGTCTCCAATGTAAAACTTCATTTCTACAGAGTCTCACAAACATATGTCGACACTCATTCTTCAAACTCAAATTTCAACTATTTGATGGATCGGAGGATATTTTCTTTACCACAAAATATGTAGCACTGAAGCTGCTCTTAGTCTTTACCGAAGCGTTTCGGCATTTTCCAGCGAAATGAAATGATTTCATTTTGTACAAAACATCTATTAAAAAAAAAATATCGTAAATTATTCGGACATTTTTTTAAATTATGAAACGCTCATAAATAATGGTCAGGTTGACTAAAATGTTATATATAATTACGTCACCCAGCATCCTCTAAACTTTAAAAATGTTAAACAAGTCTAGTAAGTATGATAAGATACCATGAGAAAGATTCCCCATGCTCTTCAGTATCAAGAAAATCTTAAACTCAATTTTCCATAAGGGACGATTTATCTGAACCCTGGCAGTCATGTTTCTATTGTGAAAGTCTCGACTTATCCATTTTGCGAATCAACGTAACTGGTCTGTTTTGCAAAACAAGGACCCACTTCCTGTTATCGCAGCTGTGAATGGGTCTTGAACTTACTTAGCTGGGTCTAGGATAGTTAACGTCGACCAGTTTTACTTCACTTCCTCTTTGGCCTTGTGCCGCAATTGTTGTAGAAATGCAGCAATAAATAATCATTTGCCTTGGTAAAGTCCGCCTCGGCTAAGACTAAGTATAGTTTTCCACATGTTTATTATATATATATATATATATATATATATATAGTCTTTTCTACAAATTGCATACGAAAATATTTACACATTGTGGACATGGAAAAAAGACAACCACTTTTTTTTTAATCGTATCACCCCGAGCAAGGCAGTAATGCCACTGATGGGCAGGGGGCTACATAAGTGTAAAAACATTAATTAGAAGAGAGTGAAGAGGAAGATGAACCAGTTAGAAAGGAGCAAGAGAAAGAGGGGAATACAGATGTGATGACAGTTTCAAAGGTGGGGAGAAAGGGAAAGATATACGGGGTGGGGAAAGAACTAGAGTCAAGTGGCTAATAGATGAGTATTGACATTGCATTTAAATTCCTGGGGATTGTAGCCGTCAGGAAAGCAAAAAGATGGGAGCAATTCCACAGGCGGGAAGTGCGAGAGAAGAAGCTGCAGGTGTAGAATTGTCATCTGCATTTGGTTAACCTAACTGTGAATGGGTGGGACCCAGTTGCCAATTTGGTTGCACGAGTAAACACCTGTTGAGGAGGCACCAGTGACTTAAGTTCGTTCGAGCAGAAGCCATGAAAGTATTTCTAGAACAGACAAAGGGAGGCCACATTTCGTCGGTGGGGAAGTGGCTGTAGTCGAGCCGCCAAGTCAGTACCTATCACATTACTGATTCTCCTTTGGAGCCTGTCGAGAACACTGAGATGAACGGCAGGGGCACCTGACCATATATGGAGTCAGAAAACAGAAACAATTACTTTATATTCGTTCATTCCCACAGAAAGGAAACAAATTACTCAAAACCTGCATCAAGGAAAAAGTTATTCCCAAATGCTTACCAGCACGTCAAGGTTTCAGACCATCCGTTTTGAAATCATCAACACAGGAATTGAAAGAAAAATAAGCTACACTTCTCCATAAGACAGAAAATGATCTCCATAAACAGGAACGGACTAAAATAAAATAAAAAAACTCAGCCAGCTACAACAGGAAGTGGGTCCGGGTTTTGCAGATCAAACCAGTTGATTCGCAGAATGAATAAGAAGAGAATTTCACAATTTCTACAAACATACACACACACATTTCATTTTTTATGTGCACTATAGATTGTGTTTGATAGCGGAAAATTCTCCCTAGCCAACGAAGAAACAGCTTGGGCCGAGAACAGGCTGAAACAACAGGAAAAGTCTTCCCACAATTTAAAAGGAACGGGTTCCCACAATACCAAAAGCTTTGAACGATATCACAACAAGGACAATCTCCCTGCTGATCACGGATGGGAAAACCCGAAAATTAATTGGCATCAGCAGGGACATAATAAAGGGGGCGCTTAAAACTGAAATCTGTGTCCCTGTGTCCCTGGTGAAGCTCGAGCCAAGGTTTCTGCGTACGCCGATTTTGTATTCATTTTTGTGTCATGCCGGCACCAGAACAGTACAGGAAGGTCACGGGGCCCAAGATTAACTGCGACAATTCTTCCGGCTTGTGGTTAGGTACTTTGAATTGTTTTTCTCATCCTTTACCGATTGTCAGTAATCCCTCTCTAGAATGTAGGAAAAAACGTAGGAAGGCGATCAAACACTTGTTCTCCATTTTTTAAGGTAGACGCAAGCCGAAAGTCTGCAAAAAAAGTCTTTGTTCAACGTCCATGTCATGTGAGCCTGGAGCTGCCACACTTGGAGTGTCATCAACACGCTTCGAGGTTGGTTTTCCTAAGCCGAGTGTTGACAGAGGATTCACTCTGGAAGAGGAGTGTTGGGGCCACCTTCAGAACATTGTATCGGGAACTAGTGGAGGAGTTTGCATCAGATCAGCTTATCGGCGACCTAGTTGCACTCTTTTTGTCCTGGGCGCCAGCGACGAATTACCTCGGAAACCATGAGATTTCGCTTGTCTGGAGATTGACCCGGAACATGATATCTCTCAATGAGATGGGCTTTAAAGTAGGCTGGGCAGATATGCCTGACTCTCATCGGTGTGACCGTTGTTTGGAAGAAACGGATGCGCACGCCATCTACCACTGTCCTTAGGTGCGCCTGTTCTGGAATCGTTGATTTGACGACTCATATCGATTGCAAATATCTTGTGTCCAATGATTGAATAAGCCTGCGATAATGTGTTGCCCCCGTATTCTGTAGTGTGAAGGATGGTGTTTCTGGCGCTACTAACCGTGTCAAGGAAGGTGGCGTGGACGACGTGCATGGAAGAAATCTTATGATACGAATTTTATTCTCATCAAGATCTGGTCGGATTCTTTTGGCATCAGCTCAAGAGAAAGATCAGAACTAACAGAAAGCGTTTGTTATTGGTTGATTTCAACGGAAGATGGGTAAAAGCGAAGAGTTTCATTTGTGTGAACAGAGCCATTCTTGATTTTCTTCTTTTGACGGCTTTTGACTTAATGGGGCGGTTTTCTGTTGGACTCTTCGCCTAGTGAAACTTGACAGTTTTGTTTACCTAGTTGATGCAAGTAATTGGTGTTTCTGGCCTGCTCCCGGCCTCTCCTTTTGTATAATGCATGTCAAGAATCCCAAACGCTTTAGTTTGTTTTTATTTCCAGCCACTTTGTTTTTATCTTGAATGAATCAGCATTTGATAATTCTCCACTCCGTAAATTATTTTGTCTCTTCCTTGCCCGAACGAGTGAGCGGCTTCATTCTGCTTAACGGCAGAATACTGTGAGCATATTCATTTGTATGTGCATTGGACGGGTCCTACTAACATATTTTAATACTTTTATACTTTGAATATTTTGTTGTATTTTATTTTCGTTATTGGGTACTTCTCCTAACGCTCAATGAAAAAGCATGAATCCATCTTCCCGCAAACATGAACTCTTTTCTGTCGGGTGAGAGCCATTCTAGAAAAAAATAAAGTATTCAAACAACTAAAAATAATAAAGTAAACTGGACCCTTTAACCTTGCTAGGAAGATTTAGATGGTTAACACTAAATTAAAATCAACCTGAAGAAGGAGGAAATCTGTTATTTTGCCCTCGGAACATTCGCTGTTAGGATTTTCTTTTCTTGATCTTGGTTGTGAGTCGCGTAGGGCATTCGATTGTAAACTAATGTGACAAGCCAGCTATTGAGGATTTTAGAACTTTGTGCATTTCTTTGCTTGACAGAGAAATAAAGGCGTGTAGAAAGCAAGCAAAGAAAGAAAGAAAGAAAGAAAGAAAGAAAGAAAGAAAGAAAGAACGAACGAACGAACTATAGCTTCATCTATGTTAGACTAGTTGATATGAATGGAGTCGTCTGAGTGGGCCGTGTTGCAAGGAATAAGTTGAGTTGGTCATAATTGCGACAATTTTATTTTGCATTTGGCAAAATTTTCTCTTCTCTAAGAACAGTTCAATATTGCGTAATGGTTAACAAGTTTGTCCCGCAGCTTTCAACTGAGTCAAGTTAATCCGATCTTCTCTGGGTGTTTCATACTTGCAGATTGTTGCCACACCTAAGCTCTGCTTAGTAAATCAAATATGTTATCTCCTCCGAGTACTTCGACGTTGCGTAAAGGTTGGCAAGCTTGTCTCGATAGAACAGTTTTGACAAAGTGGTTAATTCGATCCTCACTGGGTGCTCCATATTTGCAGCCACATCGAAGAGGCGTTTTGTAATTCATTATAATTTCTCTTTTCTTTATCTTAAGGAAATCTGAAAAATGGTGAAGAACGGAATGGTGAACTGTTATGAAAGCAACGAAAGCAACATAAAAAGAGTTCAGTAATTCGATAACGAATCCGGTCATCTAGTAAGACATGATGGGAAATGTGGTACAGACGTACGAAGGCGCAATGGACTGCCTTTCCAACGATAACTGAAATATTAAGAATTGGTTTTAATTCGTTAGAAACAAAGAAACAACTGAATAGCTATTTAATATCAAATTCCGATGTGATGCAGCAAAGCAATTTCTTCACAAATAAAGAGTTAATTTCCCAAGCGCCGTTTATATGTGGCACAAGGCCGAAAGTATGGGGTACCCAGTGAGGATCGAACTCACCACTCAGTTGTAACATGTTCTAGCGAGACAAGCTTGCTAAGCATTACACCACGTCGAAATGCCCTTCTTCACAAATGAAGAGAAAGCTTAAAGCATTAGAGATATGATTCTACAGATGGATACTGAGAATGCCATAGGTAGAACAAATAAGCAATAGGGAAGTCGTAGGGTAAATAAAAGACACTTTAAATATAAGTTTCCATTTTGAATCAGAAAGCGATAAATGACATTGCTGGGAAACATAATGAGGAAAGAGTGCTCGGAAAATTCGACACTAACAGGATATATTAAAAGTAAAAACAACAAAGGGGAACGGTAATTAAATTATCTCGCGAGCTTATGTAAATGCATAGCGGAGCATGGCCTGGTGTGATAGGTAATGGACAAACATTGCTTTGACCTACAAAAGACAGGATGTTGTTGTGGTCCATGGTCGTCTAGCCCCTAAAGGAATATAGCTTATAAAAGTCCGATTAACAATTGCACTGATAATAAAAGATCTCAAAATTATAGAAGACTGTGGAACAGATCTACTGAATCGTTTGGTAATAACAAAAGCAATAAAAAGGAAGGAGACATGTGGTCTGAATAGAAAGGAGTACTCATAGAAGGAGTAACGGCCAAGACGACAAATGAAAAAGTGCATACGAACAAGTGAGATCAAGCTGACATCTCTATGAATGAATATGCCGAAATTGGCAATATCTGCTCAGTTAATAAATTTAAGCACATTCTCTAATCAACAAATCTTTTACATTCTTCTTCTTCTTCTTCCTCCTCTTCTTCTATGTTCCTTGTCCGTTCAGGACGTAGGCGATCATGGCTTTCCACGTTTCTCTATCCCTGGTGGCTCTGAGAGCGCCTTCTCCTGTTACACCATGCAACCTCGTTTCGTCATCCACCTGATTAGGTCCTTCAGATATGTTATCCGTTGCTTTCCCTGTCTCTTCTTCCCTCTATCTGTCATGTTAGTATCAGGTTCTCCAAGCCCTCCTACCTCATTGCATGTCCCAGGAAGCAATTGAAAAAGATGCTGAAATCCAAAAAGCGGTTGACATCGCTTACTTTGTTTTGTGTTACTTTAAACTGTGCTGCATTTGATTCACTTTTCTTTCTTCTTTTTTCAAATATTGACTCATTAAGAATAAGAATGAAATTACCGTCTGATCATCGTTCTGACAAATTGCATGTCTTATAATAGATAGCGGTCTACTTAAACACTTAAAGCCGTTTAGATATTTCAAAATGTATGATATATATACATGTATCATCATCTCATCCGTTATACCCAATGCTGTGTAGGGCAGCAACTTTATTGTACAATAAGGACGGAAGCTGATGATGGTTCGCCTGAAATAGGCCCAAACTTCCGATTTGCCATGAAATAACGTGCCTGCCTGAATTTCTCTTATATATATATATATATATATGTGTGTTTGTGTGTGTGTGTGTGTGTGTGTGTGTGTATAGCGTTTAATTCAGATTATGTTTAGCGCCAAGGTTGTTGCTTTTCAGTGAATTTACTGATAAAATATATTTTGGCAAAAAGTTGTTTTATTGTAAAGTGATCGATATCAGGGTGTAGATAGAGCATTGATAGGTACAAAGAGTTTATCTCTTAACCTGATAAAATGTATTTTGGCAAGAAGTTATTTTATCGTAAAGTGCTATATATATATATATATATATATATATATATATCCTTGAAAGGCACGGACTTACTCGGATAGACACACGCCCCTCTGCCATTCTGAAGATGAGACTTTGATCTCGAAATATTAATTTATAATAAATAGGTAATACCCAAAAACTTATTTTCCTTTTATTTTACTAAACGCGTTGTGACAGCATTCAAGACCTAACCATACACCTAATATATTCAATGCATTCAAGCAAATTACAAAACTTATATATATATATATATATATATATATATATATATATATATATATATATATATTAATATTCCGAATACAATCTTTGTAGATAAAAATATAAGCTGACATAGAAATCGATACTGCATGGTGACTGGCTGCTTCACAACTTAAGCGACCCCCAGGCACGTGTGTGTGTGTGGCCTGGGGGTCGTGTGTGTGTGTGTGTGTGTGTGTGTGTGTGTGTGTGTGTGTAAAAAAAGAAGGCAGTAAAATATTACGTCTCAAATGCTTATTGGATGTATAAGAATTGCAAACAGAAACATTAAACGGTAACAAAAAGAGTAATCATGATGATAGCAGTTAGCGATTGACATTGCATTTAATTTTTTTAAGATTATAGATAGAATAAACAAAGAACAGGCAGGAAAAAAGTGTCTTTAATCTAACATGTTTTACTTTAATAAGCTTCTTTAAGGATTTTTTGAAGACGAATGATTTAAAATTTTAAAATCTTTTCAAAAATCTTTTTTAATCTTTTAAAAATCCACACAAACCGTATATTGATTGAGGTTTGATTTCATTGGTCAGATTTGTGTCACGTGTAATAAAGCAATGGATAAATATTTTAAATGTAATGGAAAAACTTACGTCTGTTTAAGTATGTTTACCACGCGTAATAAAAACAATAGATGTTTATTATGAATATAAGTATATGTAAGCAAAAATAATGCGTGTCAGGTGTATTTAAATTATATAAGAATTAAGTGTGTGTATATGTCGGTTATGTTAGTATGTGTGTGAATGACAACAACGAAATACATTTCAGTTCAAAATTTTAGCGAAAATAATACATAGAGTGTCAAGCGATGGAACTATTTTCTTTTTACAATAAAATGAGATCATGTATGACTGTGAGCGTTTAGGAGTCAGTAAATCATTCGTCTTTAAAAGAATTTTAACGAAGCTTGTTAAAATGAAATATATTAAATTAAAGACTCTTTTATCCTACCTGTTCTTTACTTATTCTATTCATCTTGTCAGATTTCGAATATATACTAGCAGTAAAACCCGGCATTGCTCGGGTGTAATGAAAGCTTTAAAACTAATCCATGGTCCTGGAGCTCAGACTCTTTGGACGTTGGCACGAAAGACTAAAAAGCAATAGTTGTTTCCAGTTAAAGCAAAACCGTAGACTTAAAAAAAAAATGAATGGATGTAAGTCTAATTTTGATTTCCTCGTATCGATATCAAATAAGTTTTTTTCGTCGTAAACTGAATTTTGAAGGCTAAATAAGTCCTCTGAGTAAATGGTATCATGGCTGAGACTAAGAACTACAATTATAGCTACTTAGAGCCAAACCCGAAGTAAAACTAAAATAAAAGGGCTGAAAAAATTAGACATACAGGCAGATAAATAGATACACACACAAACATCTTGCCTTTTATATATATATTATTAATTTTCTGCACTATTGTAAGAACTGCAACCTTGACACTTCTGAATATCGTTTCTAATGTCTTTGTCTATGAGTGTATCAAATTTTATTAAAATCGGACCACTCCTTCTATAACCCAATTTTTTCGATTATCGATTTTCGATATTTATCGCGGGTACCTCGACACAAAAATTAGATAAGAACACTCGCAGACGCTTATAGTACAACTGTGTAAATTTTCAAGAAAATCGGTTCAGCCGTTTCGGAGTCTATAGGTAACAGACACACACACACACATATACACACACTCGCAGACAAAGTTCCCTTTATAAATAAGATTATATATATATATATATATATATATATATATATATATATATATATATATATATGCGCGTGTGTGTGTGTCTAAAATTTAGTATATTTATGTGGGGAGACTACTTTAATATCACGACTAAATGTTTTGTAGACTAAAAATACAAAATCACACAGAAATCGATATTGCATGGGGACTGGCAGTTTCACGTTATAAGCTACCACCAGACCATATATATATATATATATATAAGTGTTTGTGTGTGTGTGTGTGTGTGTGTGTGTGTGTGAGAGAGAGAGAGAGAGAGAGAGAGAGAGAGAGAGAGAGAGAGAGAGAGAGAGATAGAGTGAAGAAAGATTGCAATATATAAATTTAAAATGGCTTCCGGCCCAGACTCCGAGACCATCAAAAATATAATGCATATATTAAAAGTAACAAAAAGAAGTCATTTCTAAACTTTATGTAGGCCATAAAGAATTTCCGTCCGGGACATGAGGTTCCCACCCAACTTGTGTCAATAGTTGAAAGTTAAGTAAACTGTATAAATCACACGCCCGTGAGTTCATCAACAAGTTGACTGCTCGGTGGAATAGACTTGCTTTTTATAGTGTTCGCCACAATCCGAAATTACGTTTAGAAAGCGAAAAAAGAAAAGGAAAGGAAAGATACACATGTTCAGTCCCGGAATAATCACACCAGCAAATAAACTGTTACGTATATATGCCCACAAGAGAGTAATATATCGAACGTTTGTTGATTTAGGGCTGAAATGAGGATAGAAATATCGCACTGACAAAGTCAAGGTAAAAATAGAAAAGACCTGAATTTTTTTTTTATTTAAATCTTTATCATCATCATGATCGTCTTTCTTTTCGTCTTCTTTACCCTCCCTCTCACACCCGACACATATATTTACAGAGTGCGATGTGTAAATTGTCTACATTTTATATTTTAATTTCACGCATGCGCGTCGGTTTTTTTTTGGTGGGGGGGGTTGTCGACTTTACAGTATAGCAGGGTCAGTTGGACACCGTTTGTGAGAAAAAAAAGCACCATGACGCAATTTAATCTGCCAAAGATTTGGGCAAGGCATACTGTACTGCTTAGCATTCGCGCCGTAAGAGACAGTACGAACATTTCAAGATGTGTTGTGTCAATCTGATGACAGTCCAGAGGATTCGGAAAGATTTGGATCATTTAAATAGTGATTACGAGTGGTCTTTGGGTGATCACTAAGGATGGCAACGTTATGCCTTCATTTATCTTCCCACAGTGCATCAGACGCAACACGGAGATCTATATCAAGTGCCTTGAAGAGGTAGTGCTGCCCTGGGTTAAGAGGATGGCTATTGGAAAACCCTATGTCTGGCAACAAAACTCATAAGGAGAACAACAGTCATGGCTGTCAGACAATTTTTTCGAGCACATTACCCCTTAAATCTACCTCCACAGACTGCATGTCTCCTGATTATTATGTGTGGGG
>JBBBDQ010029797.1:127500-202956 GCA_037127315.1 Ascarosepion bandense | reverse complement strand
GGCTCGGAACGAGAAACCGGGGAGCCGAGTTCGAATTCCAGTTGAATACATTGTATTCATTTACGCGCAAATACCCATGGGAAAGGTATTAATCCGTCTCTTCCTTCCAGTTATGGGTTAAATAGCAGGACAGATTGGGTTCTATAGCTTTGGTCGGCAACCAGTCTACCGCAGAAAGTAATGGCAACCTACTGCGGGATAATCTTCTGCCTAGTCAGTCATGTCACTTTCGAGACAAGCGTGTATCCCGTATGACACTTAACTGACTGACTGTTTTAGAATAAAAGACGGTATGTTGCCTATAATATTTCTTTGTCTGACACATTTTTTATTACTAACGTTCAGTCAATATAAGGGCCGCTCAATGTAAAGTGTTACTATTTGGTTTTATAAGAGCTTATAAAAGCAAAATTCATGAGGTTATATGGGAAATATTAATCCTAAAATTGAAGAGGTGAAGATAATAGTGATCGGGAAAACGTTCTCTCGGGAGTCTGTTCCACAAAGCGTCAAATCTTAGGAAGAAGTTGTATGGAAGTTACTCCTGACTAATGGAATATGACTATTCATCTTTGTGTATGTGACATGACAAGTGCCAGCTGCAAAAAAACAAAAATTTAAAAAAAAAGAAGAGGAAAAGTGATTAAGCCCGGTTCACACTCCACCCACGTCTATTGAACAGGTGTAGAGGCTCATCCCTTGTTCCCTGTTTAGGGTGTGGTTTCCGGCTTTCTCTTTTCCAATCTTTTCACTCTTACGTAGCCCCCTGCACATCAGTGGCGTTACAGCCTTGCTCGGGGTGATATGATTAAAAAAAAAAAGTCATGGGCGAACCAAGAAACGTAGCCCGTCAGAACACTTGCTATGGAAATGTCAATAGCTAGAAACTTATTATGTCTATAGGAAAGGGTTTGTAGGGTGGAAAATACTTCATCACCCACAAGGCCACGTAGACACTTTTGAACGATACCTGAAGAAGACAAAGAAGGAAGCACATGGGAAAGACAAGTAGTTTAACCTTTTAGTGGGCTGTGTGTGTCCATCTTGTCATGCTTTGATGTGCATCAATAACTTACTGTTGTTTAACACATTTTGTAAAACCTTACCCAGGTCAATCAATATAAAATGCTTATTCCAGCAAACTAATAAACGTCGCCATCATTTTACTATTATTATAGCTTAGTATCAAACTACTATACACTTTTTTTTTTTTTTTTTAAGTGAATTTAATGGCATATCAACCTCTGTAGGTTATTTAATGCCGGTTATAGTGAGACGATTGATTTAGTCAGATTTTGATGAATTTTTTTTTTATTTTAGAAAACGTAAAATGTCTTCTAGTTTTGTATTCAAAACTGCATTATGGTAATAATTTTTTCCTTCAAAAATGTATATTTTCCAATAAAAGTATTTTTATACCTTCATAGTGCTTTGACCCCAGTTTGGGGGGGGGGGTAACTATTAGCTGGGACCCTAACAGGTGCTACCACTCCGGATCATGGTGAACCTGGAAACAACAGCAAGTAAGAGGTGGTTCCATGCTCCTCACAACCTCCCAATCAGAGGCCTTGCTGCCGGATGCAGTTTACTGTCATACCCAGGACCTACTATACACTTAGTAATTAGTTAAACACCATAATATATTTTTGTTATTGCTTATCTTCCCCAATTAGTATGCACCGCGCCTGGGTGGTTATGTGACCCTTAATAGACAGAGAAAGTAAGAAGTGTACATTATGAGGGCTTATAGGATAGATATTCGTTTACTCAGAAACTGAAGATTCTCGAGAGTTTCTTCTAGAAAGTAACAGTTCTGGCGAAGAAAATATTTAAGTGGAATTTGTCGCTTATCAAAGAAACACCCATAGCTGAGAAAAGTTTCTCTACAATCAGGGTCCATATCACGTTGAATCGCCAGTTCTCGTATGATCACCGAAGTTGAGCCTGGTTAGTACCTAAATAGGTAACCGCTTGGGAACACGAGGTGCTGTGCGGCTGGTGTAATGCAACGGTTTGGGAATTGGAAATCGTACAATCGAGTTACAATTTCAATTGGGCTCGTTATTTTCACTTACAAGCAAATAATATTCAGAAATAAATCAATCTACTTCCTCCCGCTTAATATATCTAGCTTTCCTCTTTCCAGCTCTGGGTTCCTTAGTAGGATTTGTATTAGTAAATAATTCATATCTCCAGCAAACTCTAACAATTTAAGAATATTTCCTGGCTTTAAATGACCGAAAAAAAAAAGAAAAACAATCAATCTAGAATCCAAGGAAAAATAATCAAATATAAAAATATTAGAATTAAAATTAAAATATACTTTAAGCAAGAGGTTTCCACTAATTTTTGGTAAATGAACATCCTCTAATCCATAATGCAGTCGGGGATGATAAAGTGATCCAAATCTTGGTATAAGATTTAAGTTGCATTTTATTTAGTATATTTCTACTGTGCGCACTTCATTCAGTTTATTTCTACCCTGTGTCCCTCATTTAAACTATTTTTACCGTGTGTCCCTCATTTAGACTTATTTCTGTTGTGCATCCTTCGTTTCGTTTATTTCTACCGTGCGTCCCTCATTTACGCTCTTTTTACAGTGCGTCCCTCATTTACGCTCTTTTTACAGTGCGTCCCTCATTTACGCTCTTTTTACAGTGCGTCCCTCATTTACGCTCTTTTCACAGTGCGTCCCTCATTTACGCTCTTTTCACAGTGCGTCCCTCATTTACGCTCTTTCTACTGTGCGCCCCTCATTTACGCTCTTTCTACCGTGCGCCCCTCATTTAGACTTATTTCTGTTGTGCATCCTTCATTTCGTTTATTTCTACTGTGCGTCCCTCATTTACATTGTTTTTACCGTGCGTTCCCCATTTACGCTATTTTTACCGTGCGTTCCCCATTTACGCTATTTTTACCGTGCGTCCCTCATTTACGCTATTTTTACCGTGCGTCCCTCATTTAGAGTTATTTCTATTGTGCATCCTACGTTTCGTTTATTTCTACCGTGTGTCTTTCATTTAGACTATTTCTACCGTGCGTCCTTTAATTGGCTGAAATCTCTACTAGGCATCTTTTTATAATTTCTTATGAGTATCAAGTCTCCTCAGATTAATTTTATTATTCATATGAATTCACATAAACATAGATTATTTGCCAAATTTAAAATAATAGAAAATTTTATTTCTAAAACTTGACCAGGAGTGTCTGCTGCATAAAGAATGAGTAAGTACCTTTCAGTATCAGTTATTTTTTTTCACCTCAATATAGAATAGTGCTCTACACACTGATAAATTTACATGTTTTGAATCCCAAAATTGACAAACTATACAGCATTGAGTAATATTCTTTTCTAGTTTAACAACATAAAATTCTATTTCTACTACATCACCAGAAGCGTTCACTATAGAGGTAGGCAAAAACCTTAAATAAGTACATATACGCATCCGCACACACATTGCATTGCATCTTATATGCATGGATTTTTTTTTATATCAGACTTTGTCGTAAGAAATGTCTATACATATCAAGAACATTG
The DNA here is from genome assembly GCA_037127315.1 of Ascarosepion bandense. NCBI lineage: Eukaryota > Metazoa > Mollusca > Cephalopoda > Sepiida > Sepiidae > Ascarosepion > Ascarosepion bandense. Next base: position 199,418 of record JBBBDQ010029797.1, on the reverse strand, counting down.
AGAATTCTTACAAATGAATTAACTGTCTCGTTCAATTACAAACAGTAAAAAGATCTTCCTAATGGAGAAATTTAGCAAGGGCTAAAATTGAATAGTAATAGTACCTTTGCACTTTCGTATAAACCGGTATCACTGGTCATCAACTATCTTCTAAATCTTTCATATGATTGCTCCAAGTTGCCATGCTCTGGTAAACCGTTTCAGCTAGCGAGCTAAACTCACGTGAGTGGGTGGTGTTAACATATCACCGGTCAGGGCGGAATGCTTCCTCAGATTAACTACAACGGCCACGTGTTCGCAACCAAGGCGAGCCACCTCGCTGGACGACATTGGCTGTGGTCTAACATGGAGAAAGATGGGTTCTTCTTGGCTAAAACTCCCAAAACACGCCACATGATGAGCACACCAAAAATACAATCACGGAGACCCAGGCTCCGGCACACAACCGCGACAGGTCAAGAAGAATGGCGGACAGCTCAGCACGTCGATTCCATCCGGGGTGAAGGGTGAAAGAAGAAGAAAGCTGAAAACATCAATAGAGCAAATGTTTCAAAATTTGGATAAATAGGAGGAACAAAACTATTTATTTTTAACAATGTTAAACGGTTTTTTTACCTCTTTGTTCTTTTGTTTTCTCTTTTTCTCTTTGTTATTCACCCCCACTTCTTTTCTTTGATTAGCTCTCTCCACTATTCTTTTCTTCCCCCCCCCCTCATCGTCTTAATTTTTCTGTCTTCTTTTTCTTCTTTTTTCCATTCATTGTGTTCCTTTTTCTCTCTGTTCACACTCGTCTTTTCTTTCTCTCTTTTTCACGCTCGATTTCTTTTTCTTTCTTTTTTCCACATTAGTTTTCTTTTTCTCTTTTATTCACACCCATCGTCTTCTTTTTCTCTCTTTTTTCTACATTCGTTTTCTTCTTTTTCTCACTTGCCATCTTTTTTCTTCTCTCTTTTTCACATTCATTTTCTTTTTTATTTTCGCTTTTCCACACTCGTCGTCTTTTTACTTTTTACCCATTTATCTTCGTTATTTTTCTTTCTTCTTCTTGTCTTCTTTTTTCTCTTTTCTTCCTATACTTGTTTTTTCACTTCATCCTTTTCTCTTGTCCCCACAATTTCTTTTCATACTTTTTCCCTCCATGCCTATTATTAATTGGCATAGATTAAAACTATTTTTCATTGTTTCTACAAAACGTTTTTCTCTGTTTTATTTATTTATTTATTGCTGATTTTTTGTGATTTCTTTGGGGGTTTTTTTGGGGGGGGGTCTTTATTTTTTTTTTACAACCGACTTTTTTGTGAAATCATACTTAATTTTGAAAACTTAAAAACATCTGGTTCAACAGAATTTGTACAGATCAGTTTTGCCTGGTTGTATCATACGCATTGAATCTCATGACATTATTTCTTTCCTAAATAATTTGTATATCATATATACGCATCACGAACATCATACTCCCGCTATATTGAGAACTACAAAAAATTGATTAACATGATAGTCTAGGCAGCCATTGTTGCTAATAGGCAGCCATTGTTGTTAATTTAAACTTTCACTGGATTTTTCACAATTGTGACTTCATTCAAAAAGACAAATTGCCCAATAAATATTCTTAAGACGTTTATTAGAATCATGATTTGAGTGATTGATTTGTTTTTGTTTGTTTGTTTTTTTCTCTAGGCTTATTAAAATATTTTAGAGCGTAAGAAACCATTTGTTAAAATCATAGTTAATATTATTATTAAATATTTATTATCAAAATCAGTCAATAAAAAAAAAACATTTTATTTGAAGTTAATAATAATAGTTTTCACTGCATTTCTTTAGTAAATCATTTGAAATTAATTTCTATAATAAATTATTAGCAGTGAATCTAAGCATTAATATAATCTGAAAATATTTTTCTAGCAAAATAACTTGTATGTCTCTTTAAATGTTTAGTATTTGTTGCATAATTCCTTGTGTGGAATCGTTAGAGTAAATAGAAGCTTGGAAGTATTTGTATCCTGAATCATCCATCATGATAGACTCAGGTTTACAGTTATGTCACGCAGAATGTGCGTTGTGGTGCAGTGGATATCGACTCGGAACTCGACAACGGGGTGCTGAGTTCGAATTCTAGTTGAATTCCTTGCATTCACTTACGCGCAAGTACCTTTGGGAAAGGTATTAATCCGTCTCTTCCCTCCAGTTATGGGTTAAATAACAGGACAGATTGGGCTTTATAGCCTTGGCTGATAACCAGTCTAGTGCAGGAACTAATGGCAATCTACTGCGGGATAATCTTCTGTCCAGTCAGTCATGTCTCTTACGAGACATGATTGCCCAAACGTGTACCACATATGGCCCTTAACTGATACGTTAAAACACCGGTCTTCGTCCGATCGCCAAAGTTAAGCAACGTCGAATCTGGTCAGTACCTAGATGAGTGACCGCTTGGGAATACTATGTGCTGTAATGGATAACGTCTCGGAATTGGAAATCGGAGAGCAGAGTTCCAATTCCAGTGGGGTTCGTTATATTCACTTATGCGCAAACATCTTTGGGAAAGGTATGAATTAACTTCTCCTCATCTATGAGTTAAATAGTCGAACTTTTATCAGTAAATCATAATCTCCGAAAAATTCTTATAATCTAAAAAATATTTTCTGGTTTTAAATACCTTAAAAAAGAGTTGATAGGCTGTAAATAAATAATTTCATGATCAGTTAGTTAAGTGCCATACATAATACATGCTTGGGTGATCTTGTCTGGAAAAAGACATGACTGACTGAGTCGAATATTTTCCCGCAGTAGGCATACTTTTCTGCAGTAGTCTGATTGTCAATCAAAACTATAGAACCCATTTTGTCCTGCTATTTAACCAATAGTTGGAGGGAGAAGCTATGGATTAATACCTTTTCCAGGGGTATTTGCTCGTAAGTAAATGCAATGAATTCAACTGGAATTCGAACTCGGCTCTATGATTTATCGTTCAGAGCCCATATCTTCACTGCACCACAGTGCACATCCATGATAAAAGGTTGATAAGCCGTAAAAAACAAATAAAAAAAATGAATCATTATATATTTTTATACAAAGGAAATCATTTATTATAACCATGGATAATGTTATCAGTCGGTTATTCATATCAGAAAATTAGCCCCTAAATTCTATGATTTAAGATTAATTAAATAATAATAATTTCAGGTCATTTTTGATAATGTGAAGTTGTTTATAAAAATGAATTTAATGAGATAAATATTTCATTTATAACAATGAAAGTAAATTATTTCATTTTTTAAAGCTTTTCCTTAATGTTATCAGCCGGTTATTTTTATCTGAAAAAAAAAAACAATTTCAAAGTAATCGCAATAAATGGCTTTCTCTGTATGACGACTACTACGACTGATTGATTTATAACGTGACGATTTTTATAATAACAACTTTGAAACAATGAATATAAATTTATATCTTTTAGCAATGTTAACAAGTTATTGTTATCCGAAAATCCCTTCCCTTGATCATTATACACAACTTCCCCTCATTCTCTAGTTATATCACACACGCACGCATATACATATATTTAATTTATTTGTTTGAATATTATTTTAATCGATACTCGTATTTGAGTAGATATTCTGTTTCTAACAATATATTTCTACCGGCCTGATTATTTGTGAGAAATTTTGTTGGGAAAATGTGTGTCATTCGGCAGGATTCGAACCTGCGACTTCTAACAACATAAGGGAATCTATCAATTGATCTGGTGCATCTTAGATCACTCGACCACGAATGGTTCCACAGTGAAAACAAAAGCGAATCCAGCCTTATATGCACAATTTTCAGTTTCACGTTAATAATCATCTCTGCTCTGAAATGTATCGTAATGTAAACAAATATCGTAATGTAGAGGCACACACACATCTCGCACTTCCCGACAGCTACATTCTTCAAGAATTCAAATGTAAAGTCAATAGTCACCTCCTATCTCACTAACTTGCATCCTCTCTCTTTCATGCTCCTTTCTTCGTCCACTCCACTCTCATCAGTATTCTCATCCTTCTCTTATCCTCTTCCTGACACCCCTTGTAACCTGTCACTCTTTCTCATAACTTACCTCCTATGTAACCTCCTGCTCGTCAGTTGCTTGGGGCGACACGATTTTATATATATATATATATATATATATATATATATATATATATATATATATATATACAGATTTCATTGAATAATATAGACAAGTTCTGTTTATTTATTTTGTGTAAGATCCTTTCGTATGATCTGAATAGCTTGATAGTGTGGTCATGAAAAGACGACAAGAAATCGAAATGATTGTTGACTTTTTATTAGGTCTGAGCTTTCGGCTTACATAAGCCATTATCAAAGGATGAACATTTAATATACAGTGAACATAGAACATTTAAATTATTAACAGAGTGGAGTTATACAGAGAAAATTAAACAGGTCCATTTTTTGCGTCGCACATGGCCGCAGGCCGAGAATGAATGGTAGTAGTGGGTTTTTGGTCCAATGAGAGTATAGTGGCATGAGGGGATTGGTCTGGGAACTGCTACTACTATGGGTGTAGGGGGTAAGTATAATAACGATGACCTCTCCCGTCGATTATAGGCATTGAAGTATGTTAGTGGATGTGTCGAAATTTATTTTATTTAGGCTAGGTTTAAACTGTTTGATGTAGATAGCTTCTAGAATTTTAAGTTTTCGTTTATTATTTTCTTGTCTAAGTATATATGTATTTTCAACAAGTGTTTTCCTAAGAATATATATCGTGCGCAAAGATCAACCGTGGTTTTTATTTAAAAATATCTTTCTTTCTTTTTTTTTTTTTTTTTACTGCGTTCAGTTTTCAGAAAACTGTGCTATTTTGCACATACCTAAATTATATTCTTTCTTTTTTTCTTCATAGTTTGGATATTCCCAAATGTTATCTCTCAATCAAAATTTCGGGTTAGCATATAAATGTTTTGATTGACATGTAATGATGATATAAAACTGGGCCTTTTATTTGAAGCTTATGAACACCTTATTTTTTTCTCATTACATATCAAAATAATACCTATCTATGTGAGTAACCATATAAAAAAACAAAAAAAAATGCAAACACACAGGCACTGATACATTATATCTCTCTTCTAGGGAAAAAAAACTATACAAATGAAAACTGCTGACTACAATTTTTATTTTCTCAAAAACAAATAAACTATTCAAAGTTCAATGAAATCAGTGGATTCGTCTTTAAATAAATTTTCGCCAGTCTCTTCGAAAATATTGCAATGTTGAAATAATTACTTTTAGCTTCACATTATCATTAATTTATAAATATAACATTTTAAAAAATAACCCAGCATGAGATATTTCGCAAATGTAATGATTTATCGTCATTGAGCTTAAAAAGAAAAAAAAACGCTTTAAGATTACATTTTTTTTATTAAACTATCAGCCGGTGTATGTATGTATGTGTACTTACATCATTGCCTGCGATGTCTGGGAGACTGCCTTTTTAATGCTGGAAGTGGTTGTTTATGTATCTATCTTGGTCTTGTGGCTTTTTCCTATGCTTTCATCCCAGGTGCAACTGTGTCAATCGGGAGGATCACCAGTGAGTGACCAGGAGGTCATTTCTCACTTCAACCCACTGATTCACATGACTTCTCTGAAGTATATTGAGTGCAAAATCTCTTTTAGCATGATATGGGATGATACACATACTACACAGAAAAGGGCTTACCTGGAGTTAACTTTTGTGCAGTAAGTGGAGCCGCGTTCCTCCTTATTTTAGATGGGAGAACTTGCCCAGTACTGGGGATTCCAACCCTGTGGCAGTTCTTTCTTCGTTGCAGTAAGAGACGAAGAGTCAGTGTAATATTGATGCCAGCGTGACAGTGGTCGCGGGGACTTGGCAAAAAAGATATTTGTCCTTGGTTCGTATACGTATGTATGGGTATGGCGCTACCCACATTAAAACGACCTTGTATCACATCTTATCCTGGTGTGGAGTCCGGGTAAATATATCAGTCAGTTAAATGCCATACGCTTGAGTGATCATTTCTCGAAAGAGACATTACTGACTCGGCAAAATATTTTCGCGCAGTAGGTTGCCATTACTTACATTACAGACTGGTTACCAACTAAGGCTATAGAACCTAATCTGTCCTAATGTTTAATCCGTAGCTGGAGAGAGAAGCGGTGGATTAATACCTTTCCCAACAGTATTTGCGCGTAAGTGAATGCAACGAATTCGACTGGAATTCGAACACGGTTCTCTGATTTTACTTTTCAAGCTGATATCCACTGAACCACAACGCAAAATACGGCAAAATATGTTCCATACTGAAAATTGTCAGTTTAATTTTTAAAGGAAATATAGGCAGGTGCATACCTGCCTATATTTCCTTTAAAAAAATGCGTTCAGTTCCTACAGAGAACTGTATGATAAAAAAGAATGTATATTATACATATTATTTACCTTCAGTCTAATGTTCCCATCTTTGTTGTTATTATCACAACGCTTCGGCCTTTGTGCTTTCCAGCCTTCATCAGATGTTTGTCAATCCAGGTAAACTTCAAGGAATTTCGAACTAAATCCGTTATAGAAAATTTGTTTTCAAAATACTCGGAACGTAACCCGAATCAACAAGCCCCCGGATGATACAACGGCCAAAATGTGATAACAACAAAGATGAGGATATTAATCTGAATATAAAAAAATATAACTTCTCATTCCAGAAATTCAGACAGAAAGTCAAATATTTCAAGCTTTCCGCCTCAGACAATGGACACTATGATTCAACAGGAATGGATACAAATAGAATTTTTTGGAGGTCTGGGAACGCTCGAGAATTCTCTCATATTAGTAGTAACTATATCTTCACTTTACAACATGTTGGAGACACCTGTAAAATCAATCCGGCATGAAGCAAAACCTTGACAAACAGACGATATCAATACTGTTATTGTCTGCCAGTTTCTTTTTTTTTCTTTTGTTTTCAGTTCTTCATAGTGTTTGAAACTTATTAACAACAAGAAACAGTCGTAAAGTCTAAAATAACTTAAGTCTATAAAAATACTTTTTTCATGTGTATGCGTGTATATGATGGTCAGCTACTCTTATTTTACAAGAACATCTGTCTGCTAGTACGTCAAGCCGTTCCCTGTCACAGGTACCTGCTCAAGTACGTTTGTGTTTGCTCTACACCCACAGAGTTCACCTTTGACTTATACTGCAACTATACTTAGTAGACACCAGTTAAGGTTTCTAGGGAAGAGCGTATAATCTCTCATCATCAGTAGTTTGAACAATGTCTCAAAACCTCGACTTGTGATTTCGTGCCAGCACGACCATCAATGGTTTCCGAACAGTTCCGTCTACGCAACTTCGCTCACACAGCTTTGGTTATTTCGCGGTATGGTTTCAGGCTCAAATCCATACTGGAAATGCCTCCCCAAATCGATAACATCACCTTCCTGACAAATCGACCCTGGTCAAATTCAAATCCGAATCTCATAGTCGGAAACAAACATTCTAACTACTTCAGTACACACCCACACACATTAAAAGCAATCGGATGTCTAACCGTAGTGATGAGCTATGATACAGCGACTATATATCATTATTTATTAATAGTTTATTTGGTGACATAGACAAATCCTTCTCATTCTGTATTGAGTACAACGCCACACCATGACACCATGACCATACAAGTTATATTTTCTTCCTTTTGTTTAGCGGCATATCAAAACCTTTATGGGTTATTTAATGCCGAAATCTAAATATTTTGCATGTAATTTTTTTACGATAATAATTGTTTTAGCGATACAAGTCTTATTCATTAACTCGTAGCTGGGGAGAAAAGGTGGCTTCATACATTTTCCAAGATTATTTATGTATAAGTGAACATAACGAACCCAACTGGAACTGGAACTGGAACTCAGCTCTCCGATTAACGATTCTGAATCATTATCCATTACACTACCAGCCTACCAAAGCTTACAGCACCTGGTATTCCGAAGCGCTCACTCATCTAGGTTCTGTTCAAACTCGACATTGCTGAACCATACTATTGTTGATGCTGTGGTTTTCATCGCAAGTGGTTTTTTAAGGGGTGGAGCTGCCATTCTCACGCCCAACCAGTTGTGAATTCAAAGTTATCCTTCTCTTAGACCAGTTGTTAACCAAGGCTAGAGGGTGGCGTTTCTTCTGCTATCTAACTCATAGCAGGAGAGAGAAGAAATTAAGTTATATCTTCCCCAAGGGTATTTGCTCGAAAGTGAAGACAAAAGGTTCAACCAGAATTTGAATTCAGTCTAACGACCCCAATTTCAGTACTGATAGCCATTAAGCTATATGCACATCCTAGTTTATTTAGATGTGGGATTTAATAAAAATATAGCCATTCCATAGTGTTGCATGGAAATTTTACCTTTCTTCTTTTTTCATTTAGTTTCCACAGATGGTCTTTTTTGTCTCTTTTGTGAGTTTTGTGGTGCTAGAATAGGAGATTGGGCAGGATCGGAAAAATTGTGTTGTACAGTGAATGGGATCCCTTTTTAGAGGAGGCATCTTCAAAGGGGTTGGGGTCAGTAACTGATGGAGTGTCAGACATTTTCTTGTGTAAGGAAGACGAAGAGACTGAAAGGCGTAACACTCCCACTAGCCCAGGTTGATCTGCTTCATTGGCCCACGTTTGAGTAGGGGATTTCAACAGTGCACTTGGTGTGAGCACCTTTTTTATGAGGGGTCATTGTGATGGGATTAGGGTAAGTAACCGAGTCAGTGAAGGAGGGCTGACATTTTTCAAACTTTTCATACTCCAAGTTATATTTTTTGCTCAGTATATGTAATTTTTCGGCGTAGCTAGCCAGAGTTTTACCCTTAGGAATGTGACTGTTAGTGCCTTGTTCTGGGGGCTTCAGAGGACTGAGATCCCTCAGTTTGTTCCCTCTCACTCTTACCCACGACAAGACATTTTGCGTATCATTCGCCTTCTTTGTGATAGGCAATATGGGCTCGGGAAGAGACCCAAACGGGGTCTTTTGAAAATAAGTGTTAGCCGCAGGCAGGTCCATTACAGGGGACGCGGAACAAGTAGTTTCAACACGAGGGAGATTTGGATCAGACGTAGGCGAGCCTCCGGAAGAGAAGAGGTGATCAGTCAAGACTGGTTTGCAACAGGTTGTTCTCCTCCCCGTGACAATGACGGGGTAATTTTTTCCACCCTATCTCGAAGCTAATGGGAATGGATGTGAAGGTTGCACAATTTAACATCAACTCAAACAATCACTCACCTATCGTATATTCTAGAGTAACACTCACCAATTGGCCATACTGCATAAGATAACCCTTTAAGTTCTCTCTGAGAATATAGTAAAGAATCTTGTACACCGTCACCTTAGTTCTACGCCGTCCTAGGTATTCTGTGCGGATGATATAATCTTTTGTGATTAAATCACGAAATGTCATATCCACACAGTTCTCTGGCATGGGCAACAGTATGTCTCACATGAATTAACCTGAACCTTTTATTATTTGCTGAGGTTTAACCCCTAAGGAAGTCAGTGATTTCATCATTTTGCTCCTTGTGCACCGACAAATTTTTCCTGTCATTTTCTCGACCATAAATGCTGACACTAGCAATGCGCTCTTGTGCATCGGGGTCTATCATTGGTAACTAAATGAGCGTACCTTTTGGTTCGCTCGACGAATTCCGCCACGTAGATTATGCATTCCGTGCGGAAACTGCAAATAGGGGGTGATTCCTCAGCCGCTACACCGTTCACTTCGTCAACCGCCATACCTGTGCCTGCGTCTTTCCCGTTTTCATAACTTTCTTAATTTTTCTCTCCAACTGGGGTGGATGAATTTTCCTTTTCCTTGTAGGGCCCATCTTTGGAAGATCTGTGCGTGTGTTTTTCTGGTGGATCTGCCTTAATGGCAAACCTAAATAAATTTCTAAAGTTCTTTTCAAAAACAAATATTTTCTTTTGTTTTCATAAAGCCAAAATTAGTTTTTACTAGTTATAAATGAAATAAAACAAATCAAACCACAAATAAAAGGCAGAACAAGATACAAAATTAAAGGCAAAATTAAGTTCATCGTCTAATAAAGTTTAAACAACGAAAGGTCAAAACTAAAATAAAATGCTGTGCAAAATTTGAAAAAAAAATCCAAAATTTGGCCGAAGCTGAAAGATAAAAATGTACTCAACAAAAGAGAATTATTGAAACAAACTTTAGAAATAAAAACTTATCAGAAATTTTCCTAAAAGTCTTATATTGTCGAATTCTTGTCACTTTGAAAGAAAACAACACTGACCTCAACAAACTGTTATTTACCCATGCCCCACTACTGAGAAGAGGTGTGACACAGTTAGGTTTTAACGTGGGGAACCTGGGCGCTTACTCTCAAGCCAATGGTCAAAATTTAACGAGTCTCTGCATACGCGAGATTGTGCACAAAGCTTGTCTATTCTTCTCAAGCGAGTCTCTGCACGGATACGAAACCCGACTGAGTGCTTGACAGTTGCGTGGTGGTGGTGGGGATATTGAAAACTCATTGTTTTTGTCTGGTGGATCTGCCTTAGTGGCAGACCTAAATTTTTTTTTTTTGGGGGGGGGGGGGTATGATCGACTTCGGTCGGCCATTTTTCTTTCTTTTAAATACAGTTAGTGTGTCTTGTTTCCTTAAAGACAAAAAATAATTTCAAACAGCTTGACAGTTTAAAATGTAATAAAACAAATCAAACCAAAAATAAAATTTAGAACAAAATACAAAAATTAAACTATAATGGCAAAATTAAGTTCGCCGTCTAACAATAAACAATGAAAGAAGACGAAAAGTAAAATAAATTGCTGTTTAAAAAATAAAAAATCATAATAAATTTGGCCGAAGCTGAAAACTAAAACTGAAAATTTAAAAAAAATCTACTCAATAAAAGTAAATTATTGAAACAAACTTCAGAAATAAAAACTTATCAGGAATTGTTTTAAAAAAACCCTTTTATACGGAGGAATGCTTGTCACTCTAAAAGAAAACAACATTGACTCCAGAAATATTTATTTTGTTAAAAAAAAAGTGCACAAAATCAAAATTTGGGTGTTGAACGGATGGTCATCTTTTGTCTTATAATCAAATTTAACTATCCACGATCACAGACCCAAGCAAACCACAATATTCCTTACTCCAAGACAACACAAACATACCATTCTTACTACAACCAACAAAATACCTCATGTTCTCCATGAAGTCTTAACTAGCCCCCCATATATATATTTCTTACCTATAGGGAGACGGGAATAAAACAACGAAGTAAAAACCCCAATGCGTATATACTATATGAAATAAAATATTTACAAGTAGCTAAATATAAATTGTGTTAGTAAGAAAATCCTTCACAATCCTTAACTGTGGCAGAAATAGCAGTTAACTAGACAAAATCAACGCGGGTAATTTCATCACACACCCTCATTCAAACACAACAAATACGAAAATCACACCCTAAATACAAAAGGCACACCGTATCCGCCAGGGAACTGACGTTCCTGGTCACCTAAAAGGGGAGTGGGAATTAAACTAAAGAAAAAGAGGACAGAATTAAAAGGAGGCCAATGTGCTTACATCTAGTTAAGTAAAATTTGAAAGTAGAAACAAAAGGAAAAACAACCCTAAATTTATCTAATTTTAGACAGTGATACCAATGTTTAATACAGATCTCAATTGGAGTAGATAGACTAAACTATCGCCCGGTTCACACTCCACCCACATTTATTGAACTTGTTTCCTGTTCAGGATGTGGTTTTCGGTTTTCTCTTTTCTAATCTTCTCACTCCTATGTAGCCCCCTGCACATCACTGGCGTTACCGCCTTGCTCGGGGTGATATGATTAAAATAAATAAATGACGACCAAAGCCAATGAGAAAATAAAAATAAAAAACCTGTAAAAAAAAAAAAATCCAAAAATTAAAGTGAAAACAAAAAATAAATCAACAAATAAAGTAAAACATTAAATCAAAATAAACTACACGAACTTTTAACTTTTTCTAAACAAATAATAAATATTTAAGGGTGTGCTCGATTATAATCCACAATTCTACAGATTACTTGGATAATTTTCTATTTCTGGAAATCTGTCTGGCACAAGGCCACTTCCAAATGGATTTTCCAACCAAATCCTTACAACCCACCATTTACATTTTATGAGTATCAAAATTCTGGGATTGAACAAGATGAAATAAATTCGACAACGCATTCAGTTTGAAAAAAAAAAACAATGTAATAACATAATTAACACATTAAGTGTTTTTGTTGAATAGTACGCAAAATGGTCGCGCGTGAATTGCCTCCCATTGACTGTATGAAAGTAATTGTTACAAATTTTTAGAATATACTGGATTGTTCATTCTTGTTGAAGTGTACAAACAGTGTTAAGAAAAATATATAGTTCTGTTAAGAGAAATTGTTCATGCATGAAAGTTCTGATAAAATTCTTAGTACTAAGTGTACTGAAATTGGACTTCGAAGAGAAGAGTGAGTTGGGCGTTATGGATCTTCATGTCTTTGACCTGATGAATGTCTTGCCACAACTGAGTAATTCTCCGCGGCAAAATGTTTATATGGTGTTTATTTATCATGTAATACACGATTGTGGCACAAGGCCGATTTGGGAAGGGGGAACAAAACTTGGGATGGTCTTCCATTATCTATCTTATACCTAGCTAATCCAACTCACGACCCAGACATACGTTACAATCTTTCTCAATCACCACATGAACTTATCCATCAACACTCACACTGCCATGTACCAAAATACCGCACAACATTCTGGGGACCTAAAAACACCCCAAATGTACATAAAAATTTTACAAAATACAATAGATACAAAAATATACATAAAGCTTTGACATGAAATGACATGAGGGGGAGGGGCATGGTACAAATTCCCCAAAACAAAAATTTTGCAACTGAAAATAACAACGAAAACATCATGTTAGCTGGACCCAGCCCACCCACAAAACAAAGAGGCCGCTGTATTCTGCCCATAGGACAAAATCAAGAGGCTCTCTTTCTACAGGGGAGCGGAGAGGAGAAAATAATTTGGAGTGGGGAAAATATAATACCGAACAAGGCGAGATCAAACGGGATAAAAATAAAACGGAACTGGGAATCCCAAACTGACTCATAACAAAAGAGATAATGTCGGGAACAGGCCGGGAAACACACACACACACTCACATTAACTAGGTACACAAAAAGGAAATTACCTTAACCAAGGGGAGGGTTCAAAAGGAATCCACCCCGATGTGACTAGCAGGTTTAAAAGAGAAACGCAAGGCTAGACCCGGTCACGCGAACCAGGCTCGCCACATTTATCCACATTTTGCTGAAATCTGTCGAAGTCAACCGCTTCCAATCAGTTCTAATCTTCATTCTGAGCTGATGCTCAAAAAACCGGATCAGATCCTGATGTGAAAGACGGCCACCCGGCAAGACTTCTTCCAGTCGCGTCGTCCATATCACCATTCGAGCCGTGGCCAGGAGCGTCAGAAACACCATTTGCTTCACTCCAGAAAACGGGGGCGACACATTGTCGCAGGCGTATGCACGATCAATGAGCAACATTAAATACCGGTTCCTATATGCTGAATAGACGACAAAGTCGTTAGACAGCACACAAGAATCGACGTCGCAAACAAAGTGAGTCTCTTGGATCGCGGCCACATCCACGCCGAACGACAAGAGGTCACGAAGCAGACGGGCTGCCTTACCCCGATTCCTCAGGCCATTCGCATTCAAACTGGCTACCTTAATAGACGTTCTTTAGACCTGAAAAATAAAAAAAGAGAATTACACACGTCACATACCGGATAGAAATCTCTGGTGGCAGGGACCCCGACGGACTGTCCAAGGGAACCCGTACCTACGTCGGACGTAATCCGTCCGTCTTGGACAATACCGCCAACATCCGTAGGGTATGTTAGTTTAACTACCCTATATAAGCAGGAATGGAGCAAAACTAGGAACCTCCCTGCATAATTTTTGGTCATTTTCTTCAATTCAGGCGTACCACTCCGGTACATGTTAAGATCCTTGTAGAACTTGCTGGCTTCATTAATGTGTTCCCACACCCTAAGGTTACCCCCTCGGGCTTCAAACCAGGGTAAGCACACCGGGGACCTTTGGGAAATTCGTGGGGTCTTCAGTGGACTTGCCATCCACCGAAGCCAGCTTCAGCAAGGGTTTTAAAAGAGAGCGCCTTTGATACGTCCTTCTTGTTAACTTTCAATAGCTCTTCGCCCTGGAAAAGAGCTTTCTTCTTCTTGGTGAGCGTGGGAGAAGGAGTAGGGGTGGGAGTAAGCGGAGTCAGTTCAAAGGTTGGGGACTGGGAAGGGGAAGAGGGGAAGAGGGAAGGCTCATTGCCTTTTCAGTATAAGATGGTCTCTCCGGAGACACTGGTAACGAAGAACATCTTTATTTAGTTGCTGCCTTTTCATTACTCCTACTCTTCCGCGGGCTCTTGGGGTTGTCTAGCTGCTTCTCTTCCTCTCTGCCATGTTTAAGGGACTAAGATCTCTGCATCTCAATGCACTCTTCCTCTCTATCCTCCACAGGCTTTACAGGAGTTTTCTGGGGGGATTTTTTGGACTTCCCCTGTGAGGCATCCTGCTTGGAAGGCGACCTTGGCGCCGGAGGTGACTCTGGCGCTGGAGTCGACTTTTCCGGTGGTGGAGGCGTTTTGGATTTCTTTTTTCCAGTCGTTTGCCATTCTCCTTCCTTTTCCTTCGTTGACACTATTGTTGGTACTGTTGTTGGCTGTTTTGCTGCTGGTTGCTGTACTGGCTGGGTCTTTGGGGCTGGATCTTTTGTGGGACACGCTTTGGGCGACGTGATCTGACGCCTCACAGACCCAACAAAACGGTCTCTTGTCCTTCCCCACCACGAAGATTGAGCGGCCCTTGCAGGTAAGGATATTAGGGATGTCGGTGAACTCTTTCCGTGTCACTGTCACCTGCAGGGTCATGTCCCCGGTTATGAAACCGGCTTTTGATACTACAGAAGACACCTCCTCTACCTTTCCGTATTTGGTAAAAAACGCTCCCACGTGATCTTCCGTTATATCCATGGGAACCCAGTGTAGCGTTATCCGAGTTTTTCGGGTTACCATGTATTCTGTCTGGAGTCGGAGCGTTTTTGTTGTAAGGGTTGCTCCAGCTAGCTGTTTGGCCTCATCAACAGTGCCAAGCAGGACGTCCCACACGGCATGGCTCCTCCTCGCAACTGCCTTGGCTTTAATCTTTAGAGCCTTGATCGCGTCCTCAATGTTCTCCCCGCTGACTCCCACAAACTTGTGGGTTTTTGGGTCTTTAGTCAGCAGGGAGATGATCCTAGGCTCAATTGCTGAAAAGTTTTCTGGCACTGGCGTCTTCTACCTTATTAGGTTTTTTTTTGTTTTTTGTTGTTTTTTTTTTTGCTTTATATACCCCCCCCCCCGGTACACTATGACATTAACCCACATGACATAGGGTTATATAGAGATGATGGCCTTATAGTAGTAAAAAAATTCCACACATTTTAAAACCGATAAAATCAGAAAGTTAATGCATAGAGAATTTAAATATCTAAACCTAAAAGTAATAATCCGCATTGATTTAAAAATAGTAAACTTCCTTGATGTAACACTGATCTTAGTAAATAATACTTACCAACCATACATGAAATCTAACGCATATTTATTATACATCCACCATAAATCTAATCACCCCCACCCCAAGTCTAATCAAACATTTACCCTCCTCCATGGAATATAGAATTAGTGAAAACTCATCTAGTGAACATGTATTTTATAAACACAGCAGTTTTTAAATTTTAAAGAATAGCGGTTATAAAATCTATAACATCAAATACACAAAACAATATGAATCTGGATAAACAAAATTTTATGCTCATTTTTTTTTAAATATTAGGATTTAGGCTGCCTTTCGGTCAACGCTTCCTCAGGTACCAATCGTTGGCACAACTGTAATTACATTAGACTAGAAGAAGAAGAATTCATAGAGATAGAACTGGAACACGTTTACAATTACGATTAATATGAATACGTAAAATTAAGAAAATAAATAAATTTACGATTAAAATAAATGCGTAAATAAAGAAAATGGAAAAATGAACCAGCAGAGCATAAAAGAGAAAAAATGGGTAAATTTTCGTTTTAGGTCCCGAAGGCTCCCCCCCCCCCTTCCAATTTTATCCAAAATAGCATTATTTCTGTGCAAATGTATATGCTGAACTCAAATCAAAAATTAGTTATTGAAGAAACCTACCTTTTTTTTATTTGAAAGCCCATAAAAAAAAAAACGAACTATATCTCGCACTTTTTCTCTCCCGTAACTCTCACAAAGTAATGTAATTAACTGCAGAATGACGTTCTACGTAGGCAGCAAATTTCGGTCGATTTATTTCCTTTACTGAAACTTCCGGCTATTTACTTCCTCTAACGAAAGTAATTCGCGTAGAAATACAATAGCGTATTACTTTCATTACAGGAAGTAACTCGCCGGAAGTTTAAATAAAGGAAGTAAATCACCCGAAAATAGACCGAAATTTGTTGTCCTACGCCGACAGACATTCAGCAGATAATTACATGACTGCGTTAGAGTTACGGGAGACAAAATGTAGTTCGATTTTTTTCTGGACGTTCAAATCAAAAGAGGTAGTTTTTTTTCAATAATTAATTGTTGATTTGAGTTCAGCATACACATTTGCACAGAAATAATGCTATTTTGGATAAATTTGAAGGGAGAAAAGCCTTCGGGACCTAAAACGAAAATTTACCAAAAATGATCGCTCACATATCTCCAAATAAATGGTTGCAATAATTTAAGGCATAAGAGTTCCAAAATGCATAAATGATATTTTGACCAGCCTGCATGTAAAATAGAAAATGAGTTAGTCGTAAAACGTGACGATCATGACTAATTTTCCAAAAGATGTTGTCCAATCGCTGACTCGTGTGCTGACTGCGACACACGAGTATGATTACGCAAATGTAATCTAACATACCTGGGAACGTGTTGGCTTATTCTCGATTCCAATCTAAGACTCGTCCGCCCTACTCAGCTTCGTACTGACATCTGAACTTATAGATGAGTAAACTTTTATTATGATAGGGCAGACGGTCCTTGGAAAATGATGGAAAAATCGAACGAGTACAAAAAACAACACGTAATTTGGCTGAAAATAAAGTGGCAGAGACAATAGTGGAATCTCTATCACTTAAAAGTTTACATTTTCTGCCAAGCGAAGGTATTTTCAGATAGACTAGGGCCAAATTTGGGGGACATGTTAAAGTTATCTAATTTCCGTTCTATTGTGCGCTTAACAATATTAGTCGGAAAACCATAACTAACAAGAATACACCAAATCCTGTTCAACTCCTATAATATAACTATAACAGGAAAAATAGAAATAAAAAATAATTTGGTATACACCCCAATTTAACCAAATGGTTAGCACTCAGTTCCTCAATTTAATTAAGCAACATTTCCCTAGTAATAACTCTCTAAGTAAAACATTTAATAAAAATACCCTTAAATTAGGTTATAGTTGTACAAATAATCTAGAAAAAAATATTACAAATCATAATAATAAAATCTTAAATCAGCACGTAATGCAAAGTAACAATAATTATTCTAATACTGAAAATAATAACAATACAAATTTATGTAATTGTCAAAATCTTAACAATTGCCACTGGAAAATAGGTGTCTAAAAAATTGTATTGTTTACCAAAGTACTATATTATCTAATGGTGTTTACATTTAACTTCCTTTAAGAAGAACGCGTATGTTGGCATTCTTAACGTTTCTATATCATTACAAATATTGAACATTAGCAGCAAAATTTCATAAAAGAATCCAAACATTAGAAATGAGATGCTTCAGAACCATCTTAGACATACATAGATCTGCTTGAAATCAAAGATCAGTCTCTTCCATATATTGGCCTTCTCGATCTTTCTACATAACAAACTCCTAAGAGGATTTATCCCCGATCACTACAATCTTGACCTGTTCAAGTCTAGAGTCAATCTTCCCTTCGTATCCATGTAAACTACGCCTTTAATGTAACCTTCTAACTCGAATTGCCCCCTGGACTTGTAGATGGTGAACTATACTGTACAATATAGGACAGATAGGGAACTGGAAAATCCTTCACAGAGACTTAGACACTGGCACACAACTAAACTATATGGCTATGTAACTGAATTGTACAGTGACCCTACAACCACATCCAGTCAGGGGTAAATGGTAATGAAAATGGGCCGTGGTTTTTACAATGCCTGGTACTAATAAAAAACCAAACCACTTCCTTAAATCAATGGTGATGATCATGAACTAAAAAGTCGTAGCTATCAATGCCGGATAATTTTAATAAATCATTATGATATATCCCGAAAAAGGAATACAGTATAAAATGATCAGTTGAAGAATGGAACTCCACACCAGGAATAAGAAATACAGATTTATTGTACTAAGGTACAATTAACAATAATACACAAATAGGCAAGCCACGGGTTGGAGACGGAATCGACTATCGAATAGTGAATGTCTTCGCCTAAGACCTTTCCTTTCGTCGTACCGCTCGTTACCGTCTTTCTATTCACGGGATGGCAGGATGTTCCACTATAACACATTAAAACAAATCTACCATTCGTCTGTGCATTGAATAGTACTGGTGTCATATCTGGCCGAGTGCTTCTATTTATCTCAAGGTTCTCGATGAAATCCAAAGAAGGATCGGCAATGTAATCGATTCTTACTTGTCATCTCGACTTCAGTCAAAAATACAAAAATTACATAAATTTTAAACTTTTTGGCGGAACCAAAGTGATAAATAGGCGGAGGTTGAAGTCAACTAAATAGCCAGTATATGACCCGTAGTCTGGGAAGGGACAGAAAAGAAAATAGAATCCAACAGCCGAGGAGGAAAAAGAAAGCCGCTTCTTATCCCATTCCACGACAAAATGTAGATTCCTCTCAAGATCAGCAGCGAGGTTATGTTTGTCCGCCTCGCCGGATTTCTTACTGATGCGGGAGTAAATTGTGGTGCCACCTGCGTAGATGCCTACTTGGCACTTGATCACGTCTCGTAGATCATTTATGAAAATAAGGAAGAGCGTCGGGCCTAGGATAGAGCCTTGAGGGACACCAGCGTTTGTACAGTAAGATGTGGAGGCATGCCCATTCAAGACGACCTTCATTTTGCGGTTATATAGAAAAGATTGGATCAGATCAATCAAGCGTCCGGTAATACCGTAACCACGTAACTTGCGTAGAATGCCAGCGTGCCAAACTCTGTCAAAAGCCTTGGAGATGTCCAGAGCAACAGCACGGGCCTCGCCGGACTCCTCAAGGGCCTGGAACATGTACTCCCTGTGGCTAGGATGACATCTCTCGAATCCCCTGACCACCAATATATGTGCCTCCGTCTGTCACCGTGCTACTAGATTGGAACTTTTTTACCGTTGAAAGAGTTAAGTATAGCCGCCTCTTCTACTCTAACAGATCTTTCCTCGCACTTCCAGCCTGCGGAACTCCCTTCCATTTACTTGCTTCCCTGGTATCTACAATATCCCAAAAATGTAATGTTAATTGCCATCTTTTATCTCCATAAATCCTGTCCATCTTTTATCCTTTCTTCGACAACCCCTGTACCCAGTCTTTTCTCTCACTGTAACCCCCTGCATACTAGTGGCAGTCCCGCCTTGCTTGGGGTGATATGATTAAATACAATTTACACTGTTTACATCATTTGGGCTGTTTTTCTCATCATCACGACGTTTCAATCGTTGTACGCTCCGAACTTATTCAGTTGAAATACATTAGAATTTCGAGGCATGACAGGTAGAATTAGAACAATGTATCCCCTTGGACTAAAAGAAAATGAAGAGTTCGGTTTGAAATTTCAACGTATATCACCCGAAGACGGTTGGAGCTTTCAACGGCCGAAACGTTGTAAAAATGAGGACAACAGTCCGAACGATGTAAGCAGTGTAAGTAGAAATATAAAACAGATGATTATAATAATTCTTATTTAATAAGAATTAGAATATAATTCTGCATTGAAATTCGTAATACGGCCTTTGAGTTGTGTTCACACAAGTTCAGATAAACCCCACCTTTTCTTTTCCCTTCCAAAGACAGTTTCTTATTAAGGGAGTGGCTGTTTGTACCAAGTGACCACAAAAATGTACTTGCCAACTCTGTCAGTGTCTCTTCAAATTAACTGCCACTGTTGTTGATTCAAGGTCACATAACACTAACCTTATGTACCTAGACATTTTATTTCACTTTCTACCTATGTTTATACGCATTCTGTCATGTTCTGGTCTCTTAATGATCTTCCCTAATTCAGCTTCGTTAATGATTTATTAATTAAGTCAACCTTATGATTCTGCCCTAACTTTTATGTGATATTCTTAGATCGGTCATTAAAGCAATCTTACATTATTCTGTCAAAGTTTCAGGTAAATATTGATTGAACACTGTTTTGACTACTTATAGATCTTATAGATTTATAATGAAAAATGGTTATAATAACCAAGACTTACTTTCGACATGTCTTCTGTAGAAAGATGTTGACAAACCGGTATTTACACTTCCAAAATATTTATGTAAGAATGCTTCAAGACCGCCAAAGGCAACAAGTCACCTCTTGTCTGTAGAATTTATAGCAATTTTTAGGTTTCATGCCACCAAAAATACAGATTGTCAAAAGGATAGTTATTCCCTTGACACCGCTATTATTGTATACATTTTAACTCCCTCAGGAATTTTTTTAAGTGATGATTAGAATTTTAATAAATCTCAAACATGCAAATGGATTTATACATTTTATTTATTCTTAAGAATTAGCAACAAAGATATTAAACACTATTTATTTATTAGATTGAATAAAGAACTTGTTTCAATATTTTTTTATAAAATAGTAAGCTGCATTGTAGTGGTTTACATATTTTGATAATTTTATAATTTTTCTATGAAAAGATTTCTTTTCAAATCTTTATAAGATGGGAAATACTAAATATAACATTGCACTTGGCACGTATTTTTATAATCTTATAAATAAGCATTGCTGAGGGAGTCAAAAGTGTATAAAGTAATAGTAGTTTCAAGAGAATGACCAATATAAAATGGTAAATAATAATTTTTTATAAAAGGTAAATAATAAATATTGCATTGTATTTGGTTTACATATTTTTATAATCTTGTAAATAAGCATTGCCGAGGGAATCAAAAATGTGTGCAGTAATGGCGGTGTCAAGAGAATAACCATTCTTTTCACACACCATTTTTTTGCAGGTGTTAAGGTTAAACATTGCCGAATTTCTTTTATACTGTATTTTTCAGAATATAAGACACACTCTTCTCTTAAAGAAAAGGTTTCGGTAGAAACATTAGTCATATTTAAAGATTCACTCAAAATTCACACTCATCTTATACTTTAAAAGTTATTAGTTATTGTTCTTTGTACAAAGGAGATTTACAAAAAAAAAGTTTGCTATTAGTTTGGTTCAAAACAGTCAAGACCATCATTTGCTATTAGTTTGGTTCAAAGCATTCAAGACCATCATTTGCTATTAGTTTGGTTCAAAACATTCAAGACCATCATTTGCATTTAGTTTGGTTCAAAACATTCAAGATCATCAATAGCTTGATGGAAAACTAAAATACTGAAATTATATCAATATAAGCGCATCCTCGTGGCGTCTATTATGTTGAGAGAGGGCACTGCGAGTTTTATTACATTTCAGGGAGCAGTGGACATTTATCCTTTTTTTTTTTTCAAACTTTTAAAATTATTTAATATTGCCTACAAGAGAAAATTTCCGAAAAATATCTAAGGCTGTCGGAAGCTATCAAACTTTACTTCATTAACTGAATATGGTTTAGATGCCGTTATACAGTTTCTTAATAAACTAAGAAACCGCCACCAAGTTACAAAACGTGTAGATTTACTACTACTTCTATGTAGCATGGAACCTAGTATAAGAGCCTTAGCCAGTGAGCACCAAAGTCAACCATCACATTGAAAACATTGAGATAAGCTAAGAAATGAATCCAGAGTAAGAGCCTTAGCCAGTGAGCACCAAAGTCAACCATCACATTGAAAACATTGAGATAAGCTATCAAATGAACCTAGAGTAAGAGCCTTAGCCAGTGAGCACCAAAGTCAACCATCACATTGAAAACATTGAGATAAGCTATCAAATGAACCTAGAGTGAGAGCCTTAGCCAGTGAGCACCAAAGTCAGCCATCACATTGAAAACATTGAGATAAGCTATCAAACGAACCTAGAGTAAGAGCCTTAGCCAGTGAGCACCAAAGTCAACCATCACATTGAAAACATTGAGATAAGCTATCAAACGAACCTAGAGTAAGAGCCTTAGCCAGTGAGCACCAAAGTCAGCCATCACATTGAAAACATTGAGATAAGCTATCAAATGAACCTAGAGTAAGAGCCTTAACCAGTGAGCACCAAAGTCAACCATCACATTGAAAACATTGAGATAAGCTATCAAATGAACCTAGTGTAAGAGCCTTAGCCAGTGAGCACCAAAGTCAACCATCACATTGAAAACATTGAGATAAGCTAAGAAATGAATCCAGAGTAAGAGCCTTAGCCAGTGAGCACCAAAGTCAACCATCACATTGAAAACATTGAGATAAGCTATCAAATGAACCTAGAGTAAGAGCCTTAGCCAGTGAGCACCAAAGTCAACCATCACATTGAAAACATTGAGATAAGCTATCAAATGAACCTAGAGTGAGAGCCTTAGCCAGTGAGCACCAAAGTCAGCCATCACATTGAAAACATTGAGATAAGCTATCAAACGAACCTAGAGTAAGAGCCTTAGCCAGTGAGCACCAAAGTCAACCATCACATTGAAAACATTGAGATAAGATATCAAACGAACCTAGAGTAAGAGCCTTAGCCAGTGAGCACCAAAGTCAGCCATCACATTGAAAACATTGAGATAAGCTATCAAATGAACCTAGAGTAAGAGCCTTAACCAGTGAGCACCAAAGTCAACCATCACATTGAAAACATTGAGATAAGCTATCAAATGAACCTAGTGTAAGAGCCTTAGCCAGTGAGCACCAAAGTCAACCATCACATTGAAAACATTGAGATAAGCTATGAAATAAAAATTGTTTTATTAGCATTTTAGTCATTGGCATTTATAATAGAAAGGAAAACAATATTAAATTTATTTTTATACTAATACCTAAGTGTTATCTTGCTATAAAAGCTGAATTCAGTATAATATTGGAAATTTAACTTGACAAGTATAGGGTGTTTGACAAAATAGTTTGTGCTTAAAGAAAACTCTGATTGAATAGAAAAGGTTGTGAAACATTGGATTAGATCATTACCGAAGCTTTTTGTATTAAGCATTCCGATTAAACAAGCCCAGTGCACATTTGAAATCAATCTTCTTCTTTGTATTGTGTCCTTTCAGGATGTAGGCGATCATAGCTCTCCAAAATTTCCTGTCATTTGCAGCTCTTAATAAATTTTGTCTTTTGTTATCTCTTCTTCACTTTGTTCCGCCATTTATTTACTCAAGCTTGCTATGTAGAGTGCTCATTGTATTCTTCTGTCCCTATTGTTCTATGAGTATCAAATTTTCCAAGCCCTCTTTCCTCATTATGTGCCCTAAAATTTGAACTCTTTCAAGTATAAGTATCCTTTTTGTTTACATTTTCTCTAAAAGATTTTCATTTTTATTCATTAATCCGACATGTAACAATAGGTCGGATTAATGAATAAAAATCCACAGGTAATTATTTAAAACACAATGAAAGTTCTCTTTTTGTACTGATGTTTAAATGAAACCGTGAAATATTAAGAATGTATGCAGTGGAAACATCGAAAAAGCAAGATTAAGTGTAACATAATGTATTAATAACATAATAACATAATGTATTAATAACATAATAACATAATGTATTAATAATATAATAACATAATGTATTAATAATATAATAACATAATGTATTAATAATACCATAACAAAAGGTTAGTTTAAAGTGGTGTGGGGCTTACGGGCTGGAATGATTTAATGTTCTTTACCCACATCAAGAAGATTAGATGATAAAAACAAAGGAACACACGTGTAATTTTAATGAAACAAGATAATTAATTTATTTACGAATTTAAACGCTTGAAGTAGCGTTAGTGTCTTGATCAGGGAAATAAATCAGAATTCTTAAAGTCCGTAGTTTTCACACACTGTCACGAACAGGAAATATTCATACAACATATTAAATAATCTGACAGAAAATAATGTTAAAAAAATGTTTAAGACAAAGGTAAGAGAGTTCGTTGCTCACCGAAGGGATAAGTGGCTTGCATGCGTTCAAAAGTAGACGAAGAGAGAGTTTGAAATACTTAGCTTTCTTAGATTGTTTAGAGAATTTTCTTTCAAGTGCAGCATGCTGGTTAGCGGCCGATAATATAATTGGCGAATAATTTTACACAGGCGAAAACTTCAACTCTGGTCGCGATCAACAGAAACGAAACCTTTTATATTACTTCGGACACTTTTCTCTGATTAATTTAATATTTCTTTTCATTTTATAGCAAAGGGGATTACGTGTAGGCTAGCTACTTTCTTGCCTTTTTTCTTTTTAGCTGTCTGGTTAATTTCTGTGAAGGCAATGTTTTCATTGGTCCCAAAACATTTTCACATAGTCTCATGAATTTATTTCCTCCTTCTCCCTTAGCTCAGCGGTTAATTTCTGTGGGAGGCAAAAAAATCTCACATAAGCCCACGAATTCTTTAGTTTTTCTTTCTCAGTTCTCCGAATTTGAAGTGAATGGATGAAGGGAGTTATTATTTTGCACTCACTACAACTGAATTAATATTTATAACAAAAGATTGAACATAAACCGGATGTTGAAAATTAAATTGACTTTTTCTGATCTAAAATTGATCTAAAGTCCGTAGTTGCTACTTAGTAAGGAAAACACTAGAAGCAAAAGGCTGAGTGAAGAACAGGTTTAATCACATGAAAGACATAGATTAAGAATATAGAAATAGCGAATGCCGTAGTCCAGTGCGGAAATGCGTACAATTCAAACGCTACGCCCTGCGAACCACTTAGTGACGACCGCTTCTATCAGAAGACGTTCTACTCATAAGAAATGGACAGACAACAATTAATGTAGAGAAGTTCGGTCGTCTTTCTACACAACAAAAATAATCTCTTTATTGATTGAATTCTTTTTTTTTTTAATCATATCACCCCAAGCAAGGCAGGATCACCATTAGTGCACAGATTACAGTGAGAGAAAGACTATGTACAGGGGGTATTGAAAAAAGGACACTAGATGAACGGGATTTAAGAAGTTAGAAATGACGTTGAATTTAAATTTTGGAGATTGTAGCTATCAAAGAAGCAAGTAAACGGGAGTTCCACAGCTGAGAAGTGCGAGAAAAGAAACTGATGGAGTAGAAATAGTGGGTACATTTAACTATTTCAACGGTAAAATGGTGGCCAAACTAGTAGCATGCTTAAATTCGTGTATTCGGAGCACCAGGAGGGAAATCTCGTCAGAGAAATTGCTATGAAAATATTTGTAGAAAAGACAGAGGGAAGATACGTCACATCGGTGAGATAGTGACGAAAGTCGAGATGCCAAGTCACATTCGATAACATTCCTTGTTTGGAATTTGTCGAAAACCTCGATATGAATAGCGGAAGTTCCGGACCAGATATGGTACCAGTATTCAATGCACAGACGAATGGCTGATTTACAAATGTGCAAGATGGATTCTGACGAGAAAAACTTACTAGGAGGAACAAACCCTGCTAGCATTAGTCGCAACTATAGTCTCGATATCAGTCAGTTAAGTGAGACACGCTTGGGCGATCATGTCTCGAAAGAGACATGATTGACTGGGTAGATAATTATCCCGCAGTAGGTTGCCATTACTTTCTGCGGTAGACTGGTTGCCAGCCAAAGCTATAGAACCCAATCTGTCCTGTTATTTAACCCATAACTAGACGGTTAATACTTTTCCCAAGCGTATTTGCGCGTAAATGAATGCAAGGAATTCAACTGGAGTGCGAACTCGGCTCTCCGATTACTCGTTCCGAGCCGATATCCACTGCGCCACAACGCACATCCAGACTCGATGTAGTCGTTCAAAAAAGTGACACCAAAGTTATAAATTATTAACAAATGTACTGCTATCAGAATATAGAATATTTAAAAACAAGTAATAAAAACATTTTGAGAAAGCGTTGAACAATTGAATGAAATCAGTTAAGCTATATATCAAGACACGTCAGATGCCAGAAATTTAAATTTTACTGTCCCTACATTTTCAGCATTCCACGAACGTTTTTGTTTATATATATATTATAATTTTTATATTTATTTATATTTTCACCCCTCCCTATATATACACACATATATATATATGGTAATTATTATTATTATCATAATTACTTATATATATATATATATATATATATATATATATATATAAATATGGTAATTATTATTATTGTTATCATAATTACTTATATATATATATATGTAAAACGTACCAACAAAACAGTAGCCCTAATTACGACCGAAATCAGAAAAACCTACTGCTAACAAATCGGTAAAGTTAGTCGTCAAACCCAAAAGGTACTACCAAATGGGTAGAGGGGAATAAAAAAAAGAAAGAAACAAAGCATAAGCTATGTTCGAAAGAAAAAAAAAACATAACAAAAACCTTAACAAGAAAGAGCTCATACGAAAGTACGAAAGTAGACCAAAAACACGAACTAAATTTAAATGTGAGCCAAAGTCAACCGCGGTTTCACTCGCCGGATCGTCAGGACTAGGCTCTAGAAACCGCGGTCGACTTTGGCTCACTTTTAGATTTAGTTCGTATATATACATATATGTATATATATATGGTAATTATTATTATTATTGTTATCATAATTACTTATATATATATATATATATATATATATATATATATATATATATTAAAAACAGAAATAGGGTTTGTTTCAACGAGAGAAATTTGTATAGGTGAAAAAAGTGCAAGAAACCGTGAGCGTTCTATTCAAAATGTAGGTTTATTTTTATTATTATTAATAATATTATTTATCGTTTGTATAATACATTAAGTTTTCATAATGATATTTGTGTCGCAACACGTGTTCCAAGTATAAAGTTGACTCTCTTCAGGCGCATAAATTTCAGACTTTACATATCGAGATTCGTTTGACAAACAGATCTCGAAGATAAATAATAATAATAATAATAATAATAATAATAATAATAATAATAATATTTACATTGGGCAATGTGCAAACATTATGGAAAAGCTGTAAACAAACAATGGTATGAACATCATCCAGCACCGGTTACAGAAATAGAAGATGTAACCATTCTATGGGATTACACCATCTACACAGATAGAAAAATTGAAGCAAACAGGCCAGACATTATTGTTAAAAACCAGAAGGAGAAAACTTGTCTATTAATTGATATGGCTTGTCCAGCGGATTGTAACATAGCAACCAAGGAATTTGAAAAACTGTCAAAATATAAAGACCTGGAAATTGAAATAGAAAAAATGTGGAAATTGAAAACAAGAGTTGTGCCAGTGATAGTAGGTGCACTTGGAATGATAAAAAATGGAACAAAACAACACATTGAAAGAATCCCTGGAAACCCCAGCTTAAGAGATATACAAAAAATTGTCTTATTAAGTACAGCCCACACACTAAGGAAAACGTTATCTATGTAATGCTGGGGATGATAGGGAAGATAGAAAAACATGAAATGGAGTCATAACAACACGCCACTACCCGCCTTAGGTCTCCCCGCAGACTTGGTTGGTAGTGAGACCAATGCAGAAATTGAAATATGATGAAAAATGACATAATAATAAATCTACACTTTAAACAAAACGTTCACAGATTCTCACACTTTTTTCACCTATATATATATATATATATATATATATATATATATATATATATATATGTGTGTGTGTGTGTGTGTGTGTGTGTGTATTGATGTGAAAGTCCATAGCGTGAGACGTACTTGTTATGTCTGAGCAAATGCTTGACGGATCGGGGCTTAGAAGAGATACCAAGAGAAAAATAATTAAGAGCGACAAGAGACAGAGACAAGTGGAAGTCCATGATCATCTACGTCCTGAAGGGACACGGCACATGAAGAAGAATATATATATTGATTGACAAATTGATTGTTTAATTACTTAGTTTTCGGTCACAATAAGATTAGACCAGTACACAGTTGTATTTAAAAGTGTTCAATACAATTATATTGTAGAACTCTTGAATATTCTTCATTTGTAAACGAGTTATTACGCAACCTAAGTTTCTCCCATGTGGTGCATGGATGAAAACGTTATAATTTCTTTTAAAAATTGCACGTTCAAAAATTCCCCGTTACGTGAACGTTCAAAAAATCACCGTTAATTGAGCGTTCTTAAAAAAAACGGTAAAAAATAAATAATACAAAACTGTAAAATCAGTTATTGCAAATCGCCTAATGACACCATATGGTAGAAACCTAGGTCGCATAATAACTCGTTTACAAATGGAGAATATTCAAAAGCTCTACGATATAATTGTATTGAACACTTTGTAATAAAACTGTGGACTGGTCTAATTTTATTATAACCAATAACTAAGTAATTAAATCATCAATATATATATATATATATATATATATATATATATATATATATATTAGTAAATGGATTAAATACGACAATAGTGCTTTGATTTGTTTAAACGTCATTTTTAACCGATACTCATATTTTTCTAACAAGAGTTCGTGAATATACTGTTTAAAAATAAAATCAGAGTATCTACTTGGATATGAGTATCTTTTTAAAATAACTGTTTAATAAATAAATTCAAAATAGGTCAGATTTAATCCATTTCCCAAATATATATATATATATAATTTTTTATAACCTCTCTTGATATTTCATAGCTTGATAAAGATTATCACTACACACACACACAATATATATATATATATATATATATATACTTGCAGTATAGCCCGGCGTTGCTCGGGTGTAATGAAAACTTTAAAACTAATCCATAGTCCTGGAGCTCAGACTCAGCCTAAAGAATATTTGTGTGAATTTTGGTGAGAATCGGATAAAATTTGTGGATTTGTATAAAGGACATACAGACAGATAAACACACACACACACACACACACACACACACACACACACACACATCTTGCCTTTTATATATATATTACCGATTTTCTGCACTATTGTAAGAACTGCAACCTTGAAACTTCTGAATATCGTTTCTTATGTCTTTGTCTATGAGTGCATCAAATTTGATTAAAATCGGACCACTCCTTCTATAACCCGATTTTTTCGATTATTGATTTTCGATATTTATCGGGGGTACCTAGACACAAAACCTAGCTAAAAACACTCGCAGACGCTTATAGTACAACTGTGTAAATTTTCAAGAAAATCGGTTCAGCCGTTTTGGAGTCTATAGGTAACGGACACACAAACACACACACAGACACACACACACACACACGAAGTTCCATTTATAAATAAGTTTAGATTATATATATATATATATATATATATATAGAGAGAGAGAGAGAGAGAGAGAGAGAGAGAGAATTAATGTAGAGAAGTTCCTCACTAAACTGAGCATTTTTGTTTCAGTCATGCCGACTTCGAAGTTTCGTGAAGGCATTATTGTGATATCTTCACTCTTCAGGGTTTTTGTTTTCTGCTTTTTCTATTAACGCTGTATCCCTATCTTGATATCGAGCGATTTATACCAGAAAACCTGCTTGCCTAAAATACCTTTCTACCAGTAAACTACTGAAAAAAGCAGCAATTTTGGCACTAGGCATCATTACAATTTAACTAATATATATATATATATATATATATATATATATAAATGATTTCGTCAAGAAGAACATTATTTTAGTCTGGTGAATAATAATACAAGATACGCTGATGACACTGTGCTGTTGGCTGACTCAGAGAGAAACCTATACGGCCTCCTGATCAGAGTGGTAGAAAAATCTAGAAAAAAAAGTCTAACCCTCAACTGCAAAAAGACAGAAAGTATAGTAATCTTCTCCTTCTATGTGCCGTGTCGCTTCAAGATGTAGACGACTATGGCCTTCCACATCTCGCTAGCCTTTGTAGCTCTTAACACCCTTTTTCTTGTTACCCCTCGCAAACCTACTCTGCCATCCATCCATCTGCTCAAACCCGTCAAGTATATCATTCGTTGCTTTCCTCTGTCCCCTTCCTTCTATCCGTCTCCTTAGTATTAGATTCTCCAAGCCCTCTTTCCTCATTGGATATCTCAGAAATTTCAGCTGTCTTTTTCTGGTGCTAAGTATAAATTTCATTTTCGTTTCCATTCTCTCCAAAACCTCATCGTTATGGTCTCCTTAGCATCCTTTTGTAGAACCATGTTTTGGTTGCTTCAAGTTTCTTCTTCATCTTTGATGAGATTATCCAGCATTCGCTGCCAAGAACAGATATCACATAGCAATCCAATACTCTCTTATTTGTTTCCAACGGAATTTTCCTGTCTCTTAATACCCTACTCAGCTTCTGGAATGCATATTTGGCCATGCCAATGCGTCTTCAGATTTCAGTGTCGCACTTTCCGGGCCCTGTTAGTTCACTTCCCAGTTATTTAAATGTCTGTACCTGCTTGATTTTAATATCCTCAACCTGTAATTGGCATTTTGACTCCTCTTTTTACTGATGATCGTGCGTTCAGTTTTCTTGTAGTTTATTTTTAGGCCTTTCTTTTCTTCAGCTACCTTCCGTACGAGGTCTTATAGTTTCCTTTCCTTGTCTGCTGTATCACTGCGTATCTTATATTGTTCAGATTGTGGCTGCCAATGACGAATCCTGGCAGGATTTCTAGTTCTCTCAGAATTGTCTCTCTGCATAGGTATGATGTGCAAGAGAAAAAGCCGAAAATGCGAGTTACGAATTGGGGATATAAACATCAAGCAGGTGCAGAATTCAAATTTTATGCTAGTTAAATGAAGAGAATCTGTACGTATCCCCACAATACTGTAGTAGATAAGTATTACACTTTATGCATTGACAACTCATCACAGACAACACGAAATTTAACCCTTCCCCAGAATAAATTTATCAGTCACCGCATGAATTTTACCCTTTTCAAAAAGAGTTACCTGTGTATAGTGCGAGCCCCTACTTTTGCGTAAAATAATGATCATTAAAACATGCACTATAGTCGAGTACATATGGTAATAATAATAATAATAATAATAATAATAATAATAATAATAATAACAGGCCAGACATTATTGTTATAACAGGCCAGACATTATTGTTATAACAGGCCAGACATTATTGTTAAAAACCAGGAGAAAACTTGTCTATTAATTGATATGGCTTGTCCAGCGGATTGTAACATAGCAATCAAGGAATTTGAAAAACTGTCAAAATATAAAGACCTGGAAATTGAAATAGAAAAAATGTGGAAATTGAAAACAAGAGTTGTGCCAGTGATAGTAGGTGCACTTGGAATGATAAAAAATGGAACAAAACAACACATTGAAAGAATCCCTGGAAACCCCAGCTTAAGAGATATACAAAAAATTGTCTTATTAAGTACAGCCCACACACTAAGGAAAACTTTATCTATGTAATGCTGGGGATGATAGGGAAGATAGAAAAACATGAAATGGAGCCATAACAACACGCCAATACCTGCCTTAGGTCTCCCCGCAGACTTGGTTGGTAGTGAGACCAAAGCAGAAATCGAAATATGATGACAAATGACATAATAATAATAATAATAATAATAATAATAATAAAATAATAATATTAAAAATAATTAAAAACTGAATTAAATTCACAGAATAGAGTTATGGCCATTAATAGCCTTGCAATCCCAGTTGTCCAATATAGCTTCAACATCTTAAACTGGACTCTAAACGACATCAGGCGAATGGATGTTAAAACAAGAAAGCTTCTTTCTAAGCATAGGATGCATCACCCAAAGGCTGATGTAGACCGTCTATACATACCCCGTAAAGAAGGTGGAAGGGGTCTTATTCAGCTGGAATTGTCATACAAGACAACAACTATTGGCTTACTAACATACATAGAAACAACAAAGGATTGGATGATACAATTAGTAAGGCAACATGAAGAAAGAAAGAAAAAATATTCAATAATAAAAGAAGGCAGTAAATACAAACAAGAATTACAGTTAGTAGATTCTGTAGAAAAGCAAAACAGTAGCCAAGAACCAACTATTGCGGCAAAAAATATGAAAATGAAAGCCAAAGATAAAGCTCTTGAAAAGATGAAACAGCGCTGGCAAGACAAACCTCTGCATGGCCAATATCCAGTACGTGCCAATAAATCCAATGTTGACAAAGTTAATACTCATCGATGGTTACGTGCATCTGGATTAAAGTCTGAAACTGAAGGATTTATACTTGCAGCACAAGACCAAAGTCTTTTCACGAGAAACTTTCAGGCAAATATTATGCATAATAATATGGATCCAAAATGCAGGTTTTGTGATAAACACCAAGAAACAATAGACCACCTAATCTCAGGCTGTTCTGTGCTTGCCCCAAACGAATATAAAAATCGCCACGATAGAGTTGGGCAATATTTACATTGGGCAATGTGCAAACATTATGGAAAAGCTGTAAACAAACACTGGTATGAACATCATCCAGCACCGGTTACAGAAATAGAAGATGTAACCATTCTATGGGATTACACCATCTACACAGACAGAAAAATTGAAGCAAACAGGCCAGACATTATTGTTAAAAACCAGAAGGAGAAAACTTGTCTATTAATTGATATGGCTTGTCCAGCGGATTGTAACATAGCAATCAAGGAATTTGAAAAACTGTCAAAATATAAAGACCTGGAAATTGAAATAGAAAAAATGTGGAAATTGAAAACAAGAGTTGTGCCAGTGATAGTAGGTGCACTTGGAATGATAAAAAATGGAACAAAACAACACATTGAAAGAATCCCTGGAAACCCCAGCTTAAGAGATATACAAAAAATTGTCTTATTAAGTACAGCCCACACACTAAGGAAAACGTTATCTATGTAATGCTGGGGATGATAGGGAGGATAGAAAAACATGAAATGGAGTCATAACAACACGCCACTACCTGCCTTAGGTCTCCCCGCAGACTTGGTTGGTAGTGAGACCAATGCAGAAATCTAAATTTGATGAAAAATGACATAATAATAATAATAATATTAATAATAAAAACTGATCATTAAAATCGAATCTATACAATAATCACTCGGATCTATACAATAATCACCAACACATGGTAAAATAATGCTCAAAGCACTCGTTAGAACTTGGATGGTCGCTTAACCCGAGAACACTAACCATGGGTATATAGTACCCAGCGCAAATGACGCCATTTTAATTAAATTTTCAGTACCTGATTTTCTTACCTAAATTATGTTTTTAAGTACCTATTAATGTAAATTCAAAGTACAAATTTTAAAGTGCCTGGAAGTAAAATATTTCAAATAAAGATTTAGACTTAATATTTTTTGATATTTTCAAAATCGGGTATGATGTACCCATGGTTAGTAGTGGTGTAACTTTAATAGATGGTTAGTGTTTTATTTGGCCTTCAAAAATCATTTCCTAAGCTATTTTTATTCTATTTAACCGCTTGTAGCTTTGGCAATATAATTCATTTTATTCCAGATTTCATTTTGTCTCTCTTCTTCTCCCCAACTAAGCCGGGGTGGACAAACTGCGGCTCTTGAGCTACATGCTTCTCTTTGGCCTTTAATATGCAGCTCGTGAAATTATGTTGGCTGAGTTCCTTTTTTCATCACAGTTAATATGAAAGGTAAATAAGGAATGTGCGTTGTGGTGCATTGGATATCGGCTCCGAACGAGAAATCGGGGAGCCGAGTTTGAATTCCAGTTGAATTCATTGCATTCACTTACGTGCAAATACCCTTGGGAAAAGTATTAATCCGTCTCTTCCTTCCAGTTATGGGTTAAATAACAGGACAGATTGGGTTCTATAGCCTTGGCTGGCAACCAGTCTACCGCAGAAAACAATGGCAACCTACTGCGACATAATCTTCTGCCCAGTCAGTCATGTCTCTTTCGAGACATGATCGCCCAAGCGTGTTTCATGTATGGCACTTAACTGACTGAAATAAGGAAAATTCAAAATTTTTTATTTGGTATGAATTGAGACCAAAACGGTGAAAAATATCAGTTTAATGTTCATAGATTTAGATTCTACTTCTAATTTTAGATTGTTCTCCTGTGCTGGTGGAAGAAATGGAGATTAAAAAAGTCTAATTAAAAAGGATTACAGAGCGATGTCAGAAAACGGAAGTTATGGACAAAAAGATTAAAGATTTGGGTGCGCTGGGGTAGTTAGCGCGGCTCTTAAAAAATCCGAAAGTTATATCGTATATGGCTCTTTCATTGAGCAAGTTTGACTATTTCTGGATAGCAGCCTCACGTTAAAAACAAACTTGTAACACATCTTGCCAATATGGAGAGGCGAGACATTGCAGGATAGGATTTGGGCAATTTTTAAAGGGGCCTATGGCATGAGTGACCGAACCGCGGCTCTTGAGCCACATGCGGCTCTTTGGCCTTTAATATGCAGCTCGTGAAATTATGTTGGCTGAGTTCCTGTCTTTATCGCAGTTAATACAAAAGGTTAAAAAAGAAATTCAACCTTTATAATTATTTACTAGGTATGAAGTGAAACCCAATTGGATTGAAATCTAAGTTTAACGTTCGTGATTAGTAAAATATTTAAGAATTTAACTCCTAATTTCAAGTCTTGCGGCTCTCAAATATTTGGATTTTATTATATGTGGCTTTTACATTAAGCAAGTTTGGCCACCTCTGCCATATACACACGCACACGTTTTAAAATTCTTGTATGTTCCCAACTAATATACCATCGGAATCAACACCAAATCTATTTCTCTAAGTATCATAAGTAAGAGGCTGAGAGTCAATCAGTTCAAAAGACTCAAAACTTAAAAATGGCTGTAAAACACCTGACATTTCACTAAAACTTGGGAAAGCAACTAAAGATTTGCAGGTGATTGCAGTTTACCTCAAACATTAGTATATTATCTTTGTGTCCTTGTCATGTCAAGTTAAATGGGTTTTCTCTTTAACATTTACAAATATTGATCTGCCAATGGCTAGTTATACTCAACCTCAATGCATATATACCAGAGGTAGCCAAACCGCAGCTCACAAGCCACATGCGGCTCTTTGACCTTTAATACGCTGTTTTTTTGTTTTTTTTCTACTTGGTATGTATTTATGGCTCGTATCCGAGGATGCCCGTCTAACAGCTAATCTAGGCACATTGTTTACGTTCGTTCAACACACACAGAACCCACCTATGAGCAGACCTTAGTTACAGTTTCTTCTACTTCTTTCTTCCAATAATTTCTTCTTGGTCTTCTCCTTCTACGTTTTTAATCTTTCTACTTCTGTTTCTCTTTCTTCTTTTTTCTTCTACGGCTTCTATTATTACTTTCTTCTTCTCATTTTATTTCTTTCTTTTACTTCTTTCTTCCTCTTCTTCTTTCTTTATGCTACTACTTTTTTCTTCTCCTTCTACTTTTTTCTTCTTCTTTCTTGAACTTCTTTCTTATACTTTCTTACCTTAACTCCTTGACCAAAAGAAAAACAGACATACCCAAAAGATATTACGAACTTTATTTCGCTACAGTTTATGTAAGAAAAAGAGAATAAACGGTCCGTTAAAAAAAACCCAAAATTTTTGTATGCTTCGACATTAATTGCTTATATGCAAACACTCACAAACGTACAAATATCCAACAGCACCTTCTTATTTTATGTGCTATGTCCCTTCATGACGTTGGCAATCATGACCTTCCACATCTTCCTGTCTCTTGTTGCTCTTAATATATTTTTCCTGTTATTTTTCACAAACTCTATATGTCACGCGCTGTATTCCCCTGTTTCTCTCTACCTCTATCGACCTATGAGTATCAGATTCTCTGAACACTCCTTTCTCATTACGTGTCCCAGAAACTTCAGCTGTCTTTTCCTGGTGTTAAGTATAATTTTCGTTTTCATTCTCTTCAAAGCATCGTCGTTGCTCACATGTTCGGTCCATGGTATCCTCAGAATCCTTCTGTAGAACCTTTTTCTGTTGCTTCGAGTCTTTCCTTCATCTTTAAAGAAATTGTGCAACATACGCTGTCAAATAGGAAGACACATAACATTCCAGTACACTTCTCTTTGTTTCCAACGAAATACATTAAGTACACAAAATAAACGTTGTTTAGTTTAATTCTATTTAGAGGCTTTTTCTGAGAATGACTAAGCTCATGTGGAGACATTACATGAATCTATGGATCTATGGTGTTCGCAGAGTGTAATGCAATCTGATGATGATACTGTGATGATATGAGATTTGTTCTAAAGAGATTTGTAAGAAGCACAAGAAATACTAGAGTTTGTCTAAACAGTGTGACGTGCAGAGTAGCATAAAATTATAAGCGGAATTTGATCAACAACAAAACATAAATAGTTAAAGAGAATGGAACAACTAAAAGATTTTACAAAACATATACCGGCAAACATTGATAAACGTACCTGCAATAAGACGCAGTATCAAAAGGACGAGGTTTCTTATGACATCGCTTTATTAACTACCTTCACTCTTCGGCGATATTTAATGTTTAAAAAACGCTGATTAGAATTGCAATAAAACCTAAGTTATAAGAATTATTTGTATTAATTTTAGCAGAATAAAAATTATACGATTAATTTAAGCAGAATATAAGAATTAAACGTGTAATTCTAGCAGAATAAGAATAATTATTTCCTCTAATTTGAACAGAATATAAGAATTATTTGTTATAAGTTGAGCAGAATAAAAGAATTAAACGCGTGACTTTAGCAGAATAAAAGGATTAGGAAGAGTTCACCCTTAATTTTAGCAGAATAAAAGAAATATCTTCGTTAAATTTCCCCCCGCGTTCAAGGGAAGCAACTCTTCTCTCTGACGTATTACCGCGTGTTCACAGCGGCAAAGCAAATAAGATTAAAAATGCGTGCGTCTCAATTACAGAACTATTTATTACAGCATATAAAATGAAAATACATAAAGATAGTTTTTACATTTAACATGTACAGTTCAATAAATGATTAACATTAGAAATATATACAATAAAGACATGAGAACTACTAAAATTATAGGCATTTTAACGTCAAAGTTGATCGCGGAACATACAATAAAAGAGGGAAAGAGGAAGGTGTGCTTTACGAACACAGACACGAAGTACTTACGAGAAGGTGGAAATACAAATGGCATTCTCTTATATTCGAATTAGCGGGATGCGGACAAGACAAGGTTCCCGTAGCCGAAAACTTCTTTCTTCAGGAACTTGTTGAGCCGACGCTTTCTTTCTTTCTTCTTCTTCTTCTTCTTCTTTAGGGTTGCGGCTCTGGTAAACCAGCACTTGAAGGGTTTCTCAACCGCGGAAACAATTCAATATGGAGTCGAATATTTAAGAGACTCCGGAAGCCACAATTAGGCGATACAATTTGGCTAATGGGATAACCAACGATTAGCTAGGCGAGTGTAGGTTCTCTACACCGCAAAAAATACTTCAACAATTATATCCGTTAATATGGGGATAAAAAGGGGCTCCTGAAGTCACAATTAAGCGAATCGATTTGGTTAATGGGATAACCAACGATTAGCCAAGCGAGTGTATGTTCTCAACACCACAAAAAAATACTTCAACCATTATATCCCGTTATTAAGGGGATAAAACACACACTTCGGCTGTACGAAGATGGGTGCCAGCTTATTACCCCTTTAAATGTAGGGGAAAACACTGAGTTGGTTTTGCATCACGCGGCCCCTTCGCAGCAAAAAGTTTGAGCTCCTTCCTCCCTGAGCCCAGTGCTGCGACTGCTGCCTCCGCCTCTGAGCCCAGTTCTGCCGACTGCTGCCTCCGTCCGCAGGTCTGCTACTGTCCTACGCCGGTCCGTGCAAGTACCTCGGGGAAAATCTTCCTACCCCTCTAAATGTTATGTGACCTGTGACTGGTCAGCAGCGAGGGTACGAAGAAAGCGACTCTACCATTGGCTCACAGTGCCTGCTGCTTCCCAAAAGGAGACGACCAAATGAAATCAAGGGTCGGTGAAAATTTAGAAAGTACCACCTGAAATAAATTTCCCTTCTAACCAAAATAATTTTTACAAAGTATATGAAAGTGAATTTGTACACTTGAGAATTGACAAAACTGTTTTCTTATTAGATTGTTATTAGATTGCTATTAATGACGCCTGTTTCCTCATAAGAAAACGGCTAATATTACCATAACCATTAGTTGCATCGATATTAACTGGTAATTATGCTTGACACCAACACCAACATTTGCCCTTTGATTAAAAGCTATATATAGTGTTACAAAATTGATTAGAAGCTATATATAATGTTACAAAATAGGCAACGATTTACAATACATCAATGGTGGGTGCAACAACCACAGTAGGAATACTGGAGTTTGTCTTAACGGTGTGACGTGCAGAGTAGCATAAAATTATAAGCGGAATTTATCAACAACAGAACATAAATAGTTAAGAAGAATGGATCAACTAAAAGATTTTACAAAGCATATCCTGGCAAACAGAAATAAACGTTCTCACAATAAGACGTAGTGTCAAAAGAGCGGTTTTTCACATGACACCGAACTACTTTTACTCTTCGGCAATGTTTAATGTTTTAAGAAACGATGATTAGAATTGAAATAAAAACATATTAAATAAATTTATACACTTTCTTTGTTCTTGAAGATTGACAACAAAAATAATAAACATGATTTATTCGATTGTTTCTTTATTATACTATATTCTTTATTGGAATGATTAGCAAAATATTGGCTAATTGCCATTTGATCCTATAGTAGGTTATCCGTCATAGTAAAGTGTATGTGTGTTGAAACAGATTAGTTTGATTTGGCCTTGTTATAAGAGGGGTATAAAACAAGAATTCAAATTGTAAATTGAAACAATAATTTATATACATATAAATCAATTAAGGTTTTTACAAATTAAATTAATGTACTTTGGTTGATATAAGGTCGTTAAAATGTTTGTAGTTGTCCTTGCAAGAATGAGTCTATGTGTACGTAGGCAGGAACGTATGTATGTATGTATGTATGTATGTATGTATGTATGTATGTATGTATGTATGTATGTATGATCATTTGTTAGTAAGAGTGTCTTTGAAGTATTCGCTCAGTCTTAAAGTTCCGTTCAGTTCCGTTCGGTTATCAAGTATAAGAAAAGGCAGACAGGTGAACCGTGAGGATAAGGAGTTGAGGGAGAAAGATAAAGATAATAATAATAACGATCGCTTGTCGTTTGTCGAGGGACATGTTAATTACTCTCGTCTTCTTTTCTCTCTGGCGACAGTCGACTTGTCCCGTCTTTTATATCGTTTTGGGGCTCGGAAAGGTCATTTAGGGATTCACTCTCGGATGTGATTCTGGCCTTTTCATTAGACGGCAAACAAATTCCGCGTCAGCTTGCGAAAAGAGTCCATAAAATAAATTTTGTTTCGGATATTTGAAAATTATTTAAATTTTTGTTTTTAGATGTTTCCTAGTTTTCTATTGGCCGAAAAACATTTCGCATCGAGGTGTGAAATTTCACGAGTTTTGGTTTTGGATTCGCTTTTGCGTGTGTGCTAAGCAAGGTTTGTAATTTGGGTAAATTCGAGTAAATTCTAACAAAATCAATGAGTCAGTGCTTAGCATTTTAATTTTTAAATCAAGAACTTGTTTTGTTCACTACAATTCAAACTTTATAAAATTGTGAATAATAACAATTGACACATAGTTGGTTCATATTTTAATTTAATAAATGTTTATAAATTTATGAATAAAATTTTTTCAACATTTTTTCTTTATAAATGATAATTTTTTAACATTTATTGTTTTATAAATCATAAATATTGAATTGTTTTAATTCTAATTGCATATATTAGTTAATTAGTTTTTCGAATATTGTAAATATAAGTATTTTTGTAAATGTTGAAAATGTTAAAGTTGAATAATTTTATTTTAACATAGGTAATAGCATAACATGATGTTAAAAGGGCTTAAATTTAACAAAAACAAAATTTTATCATCGAAATGTTTATACTATTATTAAGAACAAAGGTCAAATTTCATTGTCATTATTTTTAGAAAAATTTTAATTTTTTCTAACAAGTTCTAAATTTTAGGTAAAATTTCCGTGTTTTTTTCTTTTTTTGTTGTTGTTGTTGTTGTTGTTTGTTTTCCGTCAGCGATTCGTGCTATGTTTATGTAATACGACTATTAAGCAAGAGACGTAATATTACGCAAGTCGTTTTTTATCGTTGAAAGACACATTAATTTGAAAGATTCTTGCAAAAATCAATTGTTTGATTTTAATAAAACTTTCAGGACTTATTAACACATGAATGAAATTATTTATGCAATCATTATTTTTAGAAAATCTTGGTAAAATTTTTTTTTTCATCTGTTACTCCCCACTTTATTTAATTGCAAAAATCTTCTAAAAAAACATTATCTATACCACCAATGTTTATTTTATTAGTTAAATGCAAAACTCATTAGGGAATGTAAATAATATTTCTTTTTTTTAATTCAGTCAGTTAAGTGCCATACGTAATACACGCTTGGGCGATCATGTCTCGAAAGAAACATGACTGACCGGGAAGAAGATTATCCCGCAGTAGGTTGCCATTGCTTTCTGCGGTAGATTGGTTGCCGACCAAGGCTACAGAACCCACTCTGTCCTGTTATTTAACCCACAACTGGAAGGAATAGACGGATTAATACCGTTCCCAAGGGTATTTGCGCGTAAGTGAATGCAATGAATTCAGCTGGAATTCGAACTCGGCTCCCCGATTTCTCGTTCCGAGCAGATATCCAATGCACCACAAAACGAAACCATTTTCCCGAAAATCTGCCCCGAATAAAAAATGCATTAAATCTACGCTATTTTTAAAGCACATAAGTTTTTATTGATTTTATAAATAATATAATCTTAGGATATCATATTCTGAAAAAGGAAAAACTTCCGAAGAATAATGCATTTTTATAAGAATTGTTTTCATTTTTTACTTCCTAATTAATGTTTCAAACATCTTTTAAATTTCTTCCAGTTACTCAGTGTCTTCGGTTATTAATTCATTGAAAAAAACTTTATTTACAAATCAAAAATTCGAAAGCTTAATACAAATCATCTAGAATAAAGATTTTCAAAATAATTTCTAATTCTTTTATTTGTGTTAAAACATGCATTTTCTTTTACTATGGAAATTTATTAGAGACTTATCATTAAAAGGTCACATGTTTCAAGGGTTGTTCCTCTTACGAAATGTTAAATTTGGTTATGTCAATTTTTGGTTACCATACTTTCAGATTGATTGATAACAGGTGCTGTTATCGCCTACTTGAAAGGTCAACGACGTAAATCTTTGCGATAAAAAAAATTTTATTCTAAATTTC
Source organism: Ascarosepion bandense (assembly GCA_037127315.1). Classification (NCBI taxonomy): domain Eukaryota; kingdom Metazoa; phylum Mollusca; class Cephalopoda; order Sepiida; family Sepiidae; genus Ascarosepion; species Ascarosepion bandense. The sequence continues at coordinate 157,762 of JBBBDQ010029797.1, read as the reverse complement.
ATGCAATAGACAAGTACGTCTTCCACCCACGTCTATTGAACAGGTGAAGAGGCTCATCCCTTGTTTCCTGTTTAGGATGCGGTTTCCGGTTTTATCTTTTCCAATCTTTTCACTCTTTTCTTTATTTTTTTTTTCAATTGGAGTAGATAGACTAAACTATCGCCCGGTTCACACTACACCCATGTCTATTGAACAGGTGAAGAGGCTCATCCCTTGTTTCCTGTTTAGGATGTGGTTTCCGGTTTTATCTTTTCCAATCTTTTTACTCTTTTTTCTTTTCCAATTGGAGTAGATAGACTAAACTATCGCCCGGTTCACACTTCACCCACGTCTATTGAACAGGTGAAGAGTCTCATCCCTTGTTTCCTGTTTAGGATGTGGTTTCCGGTTTTATCTTTTCCAATCTTTTTACTCTTTTTTCTTTTCCAATTGGAGTAGATAGACTAAACTATCGCCCGGTTCACACTTCACCCACGTCTATTGAACAGGTGAAGAGTCTCATCCCTTGTTTCCTGTTTAGGATGTGGTTTCCGGTTTTATCTTTTCCAATCTTTTTACTCTTTTTTTCTTTTCCAATTGGAGTAGATAGACTAAACTATCGCCCGGTTCACACTTCACCCACGTCTATTGAACAGGTGAAGAGGCTAATCTCTTGTTTCCTGTTTAGGATGTGGTTTCCGGCTTTCTCTTTTCTAATCTTTTTACTCTTACGTAGCCCCCTGCACATCAGTGGCGTTATCGCATTGCTTGGGGTGATATGATTAAAAAAAAAAGTAATATTTGTTTTAAATCAGATTAATTCAACTTTAAATTTGCTAATTTTCCAAAAATAACGAGTAAGAAATGTATTTAAAACCGAGAATTGACTTTTGTTTATAAATGTGTCAATCGCTCAAAAAGTGGCCGAAAAATTGAAAATTTTTTAAAAAATTGAAAATTTTTAGATTCCAATCAATATAATTTCTGTTTGAAATAAACTAGAGTATTTTGCTTAGTGGATATTGTAAATTTAATCATTTAGCTTTCAATTAAGCTAAAATTAAAGTTTCAAGAAAAAGTTTTTTTAATTTTTAAAATTCAATTTAAAACTTAGGTATCGAAAATGAAGTGGAGGTAGCTAGTTTAATTTGTAACGTATAGAGGTAGAAAAAATGTAAATAACATAACGATGGTCACAAAACGCTGCCCAGGTCCCCCAATCAGACTTGACCCCTTCCGGCCTGCCACTCTGCATGTAACACACAACGAAGTATAAATATCACTGAAAACAAATTAATCCAGAGATCACTGATTAAAGTAAAAACTTCATTGTTATTTATCATTTTCTTTATTTCAAAATACGAGGGTCATTCAAAAAATAAGTTGAATTTTTCGGGATAAGGACTTCTACGAGGCTCATTTAATAAATAAGGTGAAATTTTCGGTATAAGGACTTCTACGAGGGTCATTCAATAAATAAGTTGAATTTTTCGGCATAAGGACTTCTAATACAGATAGAAGCTTACTTTTTTTACAATTTTCCTTTACTTCTTTTTCAAGGGGATTTAATTTTTGTGGCAGATTGAAAAAAAGCTTTGAGAGTTTTGGAGATTAACAAAGATGGCCGACCAAGAAGCATGCTCCAAGATTGAACAGAGGTCAGTTATCAAGTTTTTGGTTGCTGGAGGGTGCAAACCAGTTGAAATTCATAGGAGAATGTCAACTGTGTATGGTGCCACATGTTTCAGCCAAAAGATGTCTACAAGTGGGCTAAGTTGTTGAAAAAAGGACGGAGCAGTGATGAAGACAGGCCTGGGAGGCCTAGAGAAGTGAGGTTTCCTGAGGTGATCGAATCAGTCAATGGCCTCATTTAGTCTGACAGAAGGGTGACAGTGGATGACATTGCAAGGACTTTGAACTTATCGGTTGAACAAACGCAGGAGTCATCAGTCACATGGAGTCATCTCGCATCAAGACAACGCAAGGCCTCACACAGCAACCCAAACGGTGCAGACCATCAACGAGCTGGGCTGGGAACTGCTCCCTTATCTCCCTTACAGCCCAGACCTTGCCCCTTCAGACTGTCACCTGTTTGGTCCCTTGAAAGCGTTCACGAGAGGCACGAAGTTTGAAAGTGACGATGAAGTCAAAAATGCTGTGAGCGATTGGCTGAGACATCAGTCCAAAGATTTTTACGCTGAGGGAATACAGAAGCTTGTGCACAGATGGGAAAAGTGTGTGACACTGTTGTTGAAAAATAAAAAAAATGATAAAAGTAAGCTTCTATTTGTATTAGAAGTCCTTATACCGAAAAATTCACCTTATTTATTGAATGACACTCGTACTAATTCAGCATCACCCAAACACTCAACAGGATATTGATGTTTATTTTTTTTGATTAACCATTTGAAAGAGTTTAGTTTACAAACAAGACAGGTTAATTAGATATTAAAGCAAAAACAAAAAAGAAATTCCGTCTGTCCACTTTTAACAACTGATGACATTGAATGCATAAAGAATTTTACACTGTCAAAAAGCATGATGATAAAAAAGATTTGATTAGTCAGAATTATCTCCCTTACACTTGCCATTCCCATACTCATAGAAACAGTAATACATAGAAAGTAAAAGGGTAGCTCTGTGTTTTATAAATTATATTTTTATAGATTATGCAAACTCAAAAGTGTTTAACAAAGTACGTTACAAAAAACTGATTTAACTGCTATGTAGCCTTGATATATTTGGGAAAACTATTAATTAGAATGTGCGTTGGCTCAGAACGAATTAATCGGAGAGCCGTATTCGAATTCCAGTTGAATTGGTTGCATTCACTTACGCGCAATTATTCTTGGGAAAGGTATAATCCCTCTCTTCTCCCCCCAGCTATGGATTAAATAGCAGAACAGATTGGGCTCTATAGCCTTGGTTGGCAACCAGTCTACTGCAAAGAGAAACGGGAACGCTGGAAAATCTGCCTAGTCAATCATGTCTCTTTCGAGACATGAATCGCGTTAACTGACTGATTAATTAGAATAATCCAGAACCTATATCAGCCGCAAACTGCTTGCATACGGAAAGTGAATTCAGTAAAATATACAAAAATAGAATGGGGGTTGAGGCAAGGATGTGTCTTCTCACCGGACTTATTCAACCTAGTGAGGTGATTCTAAGAGAATTAAAAGTCCTACCGGGATTCATTGTTGGCGGCCATTGTTTTAACTACATTAAATGCCACTGTTGTGTTCACTAAAATATCTAATACAATAGCATTAAAAACGCCTACAAAATATTTATAAACAAATAACATGCAACAAATATCTTACATCTTAAAACACGTCAATTAAACCATACAATACAAAACCATAGAAAACAAATCAGAAACAATGTTTTAATATCCATAATAATTTAGATAGATACCACCAAAATACAGCGTGACGTTGTAGTAGTAAACTTACAACGTAGCATTTTAGGGAGAATTAGGAATAAATTAAATTTATATTATGGAGCCGACTTCTTAGAAAAAGGTATAAAAATCACTAAGTCCAGCCCCAACAAATGAGATACACAAATGCCAGCAAGGTCCATGTCACTCTAGCTGATAATATTCAAGACTCTATTCATCAACATTGACCAAACTATAAAGAGACCCCTTCAAACTACAGCACCACAATCCACAACTAAATTCTACCTATCTCTTTCAATCAACCAATTTCTTGTATTCTTGTTGTTATATAACATTAATGTTATTTGTTAATACCCAAGGACACATGGCTCTGTAGAGAAAAATCATTGATTGAAATAAACAAGTAACCCAAAGGATTGTGAGTTCAATACTTAACCAAAGTAGAGGTGAACAAAAACTTTGAGAGTTGAATTATTAAAGAGAGATAACTGATATTGGGCTATCCAGAAAAAGTATGGCACGCAGAATCCCGGTGGACAATATGAAGGGTTCGGTTCGAAATTCAAACGTATATCATCTGAAGAAGGCTGCAGCGTACAACAGCCGAAACATCGTGAATATAATAATAAAAATGGGGACAATAGTTCGAACAATGCAAATAGTGTAAATAATCATCTCAGAAATATAAAGAAAACAATTCTTATAAATATTCATTAGTCCTCGATTTTTTTAAGAAAATAGTGTCCATAATATATCTTATTCATAATAGCAATTAAAATCTTTACTTATCAAATAATTCTTAGTGTTATTGCATATATATATATATATATATATATATATATATATATATATATATATTTTTTTTTTTTTTTTTTTTTTTTTTTTTTTCACTTTGCGATTCAGAGAATATTTTCTGTAACTGGGGTTCCTGTTTGACAAAAAAGATTTAAATTCTCCAAGGACTTGTCCTTATAACTAATATAAATATTAATCTCTCCAAAAATTTATTCCTCGAAATTTTATAAAATTAAATAGGGGGGGGGGGGGGGGCAAACAAATATAAAAAAATATTTTTGTCAAGATTTTCTAAAAAAGAAACGTTTTAAAAATAATTTAGTTCAATTGTGAATAAGTCTTGAACGATTTATTAAAATTCGACAATTACCAGAATTTTGCAAGAATTTCCCAATTAATGTTTTTCATTAATTTTCCAGTTAATGTTTTCATTAATTTTCCAATTAATGTTTTTCATTTATTTCCCAATTAATGTTTTCATTAATTTTCCAATTAATGTTTTTAATTAATTTTCTAATTACTGTTTTTCATTTATTTCCACCGCCAATATATATTTTGGAATCACCTCAGTACCTTGTGCCCATAGCAATGCCGAAATGATTTGTCTTAACGAGATTTTCTATTTTTGCGGTTTGGGTTATCATTTTCTTTTCGGTAAATTTTCGTTCCGTCGCTTTTTCCCTTTCAAATTTATCCAAAATAACATTATCTCTGTGCAAATGTATATGCTGAACTCAAATCAACTGTTAGTTATTGAAGAAACTTACTTTTTTTATCAAAATGTCCATTAAAAAAAACGAGCTATATCTTGCACTTTTTCTCTCCCGTAACTCTCACGAAGTCATGTAATTAACTGCAGAATGACGGACTGTGCATTTGAACGAATTTTGGCAAACTTTTTGTCTATTTTTCTTCATTTACTGATACTTCCGGCGATGTACTTCCGGAAATTAAAGTAATGTGCTATTGTATTTCTACACTTGTTACTTTCATATCAGGAAGTACATCGCCGGAAGTTTCAGTAAAGGAAGAAAATCAGCCAAAATTCGACAAAAAATTCTGCAGTTAATTACATGACTTCGTGAAAGTTACGAGAGAAAAAAGAAAAAAGTGCGGGATATAGTTCTTTTTTTTTTATGGACTTTCAAAGCAAAAAAGGTAAATTTCTTCAAAAACTAATTGTTGATTTGAGTTCAGCATATACATTTGCACAGAAATAATGCTATTTTGGATAAATTTGAAGGGGGGGAAAAGCCGTCGGTAACTAAAACTAACATTTACCTTTTTCTTCAACAATGCGTTTTCAAGAAAGGTTGGAGAGTGAATCATTTGAAACAGTGAGTTAACAACATACATTTTTTTTGTTTTCTTTCGCAATTTGAAGGGATTCAATTATCCAATTACAAATATGTCACTGTTGTGTTAATTTATTTGTGCGAAAAGATTCTGTAATTTTAAACTGTATCAGAAATTCACTGAGTAGCACCGTTTTCTGTTTTACGTGATCATAGGAAATTTATAAATGCTACGTTTCTTCTTATTGGGAACTTATTTACAAAAATTCGTTTTGAACAGATAAAAGCATGTTGAATTTTTGATTGGTTACATGTTTCTTTTTCATTTAACTTAATTTTTGTGATCTACAGTTGCGTCTAAAATAAATACCATAAAGCAAAAGATTTGAAATTAAAAAAAAGACTTTATTTTTGACTCGTAAATAAATTCATTTAGATAAACATTTCCAAGACAAAGGCCACAGTATTTGAAAGCATATCTTTCCTCGACTGACAAAGAAATTCATAAGTTTGAAAATATTCCGCATTTTAAAAAAATGATGATTAACAATTTTTTTTTTTTAGTACACTACGATCTGATCATGCAAAAAGAAAAAATAACATTAACAACCATATTATTTAATTTAAATAATATGGTTGTTAATGTTCTCCACTCTTTAAATAATTTAAAGAGTGGGGAAAAAATGGAAAGCACCAATCAAGAATTGAGTGACAAAAATACAAGTTTAAAGATGCTGGTTCGAATGTATCCTTTAGAGGAAATTCCATCGAAAATAAGCGAAATTTAAAATATTAGTAATAAAATATGAGCCTAAGATAACTAATGAAATCAAAGAATGACTGGCAATTTTATTTCATAATTTCTTTCTTTACTGGTCAAGAAGGAAATTAAAATTCACATATTCAGTTTTTTGTTCAGATGTGCGTTGTGGTGCAGTGGATATCGGAACGACAAATCGGGGAGCCGAGTTCGAATTCCAGTTGAATTCATGACATTCACTTGCGCGCAAATACCCTTAGGAAAGGTATTAATCCGTCTATTCCTTCCAGTTATGGTTTAAATAACAGGACAGATTGGGTTCTACCCAACCAGTCTACCACAGAAAGCAATAACAACCTACTGCGGGATAATCTTCTGTCCAGTCAGTCATTTCGAGACATGATCGCCCAAACGTGTTTCACGTATGGCACTTACTTAACTGACTGACTGTTTATCTCTTAGACAAAATTATTTCGTAAAAAATCTAAAAATGGAAGTAATTAAAAAAAAATGGGATTAAAATGTTTGTTCGTCAACAATATTCAATGAACAAGCATCCTTTATTACGAGAAAAAAAAATCAAAATTACAATTTTGAGTTAAAAGCTGATGCTATTTCGAATTTTTTTCTTTAAGATTACAAACATGCAATAACATGAATTAGGCGATGTGTGACAACGAATCGTAAAAATTGTATCTTCCCAAAGTCTGGGTTATCTGCATAGATTTTTTTTTTTTTTCGTGCATCTCTCTACTGGATGACCTGCAATTATTTATTTTAATTTTTATTTGCGACTTTCATGCGTACAAAATAAATTGATTGTCTCCCTTACAAGAGACAATTTTTTTTCTCAGGTTAAGATAGGTTATCGGCAGTTTATGCTGTATTTGCAAGTAGTTTTGTAATTTATAAGGCTTTTTTTGTGTTACTAATTACATCTTTATCATCTTTATTGAATGCTTTGAACATTCAGTAAATATTTGTTTTAATTTGTAGGCTCATTATAACTAACCAATCGTAAGTCGGCTTTAAATTGCCAAAAAATAAATTCCCCTATACAGTTAACAGAATAGATGACATATGGAGTATATACAATGCAGTTGTGAAAAACAATCTCTTTTCTAAATGTAAAAAAAATAGTCTGGATATATTTGTAAGCATTTTGAATATTTAAATCTGTTTTAAAATATAAATTTAATTCAACCTGCACAAATTTCAATAAACCAGAGAAAATAATACTTTATAAAAAGTAATGCAATGTAAAGTAGTTAAAAGGTGAATATAAAATGATTTAAAATAAGTTTGTTTATTGCTTTTTCTCTTAAGAGGAGAATACAAAAAAATATAGCAAATGTAAATTAAATGAATGATGAATGAGAAAAAAAAATGCATAAAAAAATAAGTGAATATTATAACAATCTAGGTTTGTTTACGCTTGCCTTTAAGAGAAGTGTTTAAGAAAAAAACTAAATTGATGTGAAACGTTTTAGACTTTCTTGAAAAAAGAACTGCTGAAAATACTTTATCCAAAAAAGGATGGTTTGTTTCTCATTTTCATATTCAAAAAAATATACACCTTTGTATTTCGTTATCTACTTTTTTTTGACCAATCAAAACAGTGGCTTCCACCTTTAAAAATTTAAAAGTTGAGACCCATCTAGAGCCTATTTAGGGGCTATACATGACTTGTTAGCAGAAAATTTGATAAGATATAAAAATTTCAAAGGGAGCAAGGAAACAGACGATACTAGAATGTTACTGTTTAAAGATATATATATATATATAAAAAAAAATGTTATCAGTGTTGTTATTCTTACCCAATAAGAAGTAAACAAAAAAGCAGAACCAAAGTGAAATCAATGAAGGGATTCAAACTGTTCAAGAAAAAGAACCTGAAGGAGACTAGCACCACCGTTAAATTTGTTGTTTTGCATTTTTTTTTTTTCAGTGCAATCTTATCGATTACACCCTATACCTTCCAATGATAAAAAAAAATTGGAAAAATTTCAATATTTAAACAATTGGGGGTGGGCTCAGTTTTTCATATAACGTTATAGTAAATCAATCTTCCATTTTGGAACCACTCGCCAGTACGACATTACCACCACCTGTAAAATTTGTTGATTATCAAATTTTTTCTTTTCCCAGTGCAATCTTATCGATTACACCCTATACTTTCCAATGATAAAAAAAAAACAAATTGGAAAAATTTCAACATTTAAACAATTTTAGTGGTGGCGGGGCTCATTTTTTCATACAACCTTAAATCGATCCATGCAATTAACTTTTTTGCTTGCACATATTCAACAACTGAATCCTTTTAGCGACATTTTTTTAATAAAGCCATGCTTGGAGTTGACGAAGATGTCATCGTAAGAACTGAGGAAAACTTTAAAAAGGCAAAAACAAGACCAACAACTCCCCAAAAAAACGAAACAAAGCGACCTAAACGAGAGTGGTTCCAAAATGGAGGATCGATTTACTATAATGTTGTTTGAGAAACTGATCCCCCCTAAAATTGTTTAAATATTGAAATTTTTTTTTCAAATTTTTTTATAATCGAAAACTTTATGTAATAACCAATAAGACTGCTCTGAATAAAGTAAAAAAAAATGAAAAACAACAAATTTAAAGATGGTGGTAGTCTTTTCCAGGTCTACCAAAAGAACATTTAACTCCTGTGAGCCCTGCTAAAGCTTTCTCAGCTTCGACTTTTAATTATGTATATCTTTTTAAAAATTCGTACATTTAAAAGGTATTTTCTCAAAATTTTTCAATTATTGAAAGTTTGTTGAATATTTTTTTTTTTATGAGCTATATTTCTATTTTTTTAAGTTTCTTATATTGCCTTTTTTTCAAGGGTGCAAATGGAAAATTTTGTTCAAGCTTAACTGTAAAACTTGTATTCTGTGACTTTGTTTTTATGTCAATGTATTAAATGTTTATTCTTTTTAAGTTTTACATCATTGTCGAGCTTTGTTTGTTTTGATATGCACCTTATTCAGTATTTGGGATTGGTGACCAGGATTTGTTATTGGAGGCCACAACCTGAACAACATAAGATACGCGGACGATACAGTACTGATTGCGGACACGGAAAGGAAACTGCAAGATCTCATACAGAAAGTAGCAGTGGAGAGTGACAAGAAGGGACTACAAATAAACTTTAAGAAAACTGAGTGCATGGTCATCAGCAAAAGATACAACCCAAAATGTCAAATACAGGTGGGGGATAACAGAATCAAACAAGTCCAAGAATTTAAGTACCTAGGAAGTGTTCTAACAGGAGATGGAAAGTGCGACACGGAGATCCGAAGGCAAATTGGCATGGCAAAGGACGTGTTCCAGAAGATGAGCAAAATACTAACACACAGGAAGATCTCAATAGAAACGAAGAAAAGAGTGCTAGACTGCTACGTGATGTCAGTTCTTCAATACGGCTGTGAATGCTGGACAATATCATCGAAAATGAGGAAAAAACTGGAAGCGGCCGAAATGTGGTTCTACAGAAGGATGCTACGGATATCGTGGACTGAGCATACAAGCAACGACGAAGTGTTAGAAAGAATGTCAACAAAAAGGAAATTGATGCTGAGCATCAGGAAGAGACAACTGAAGTTCCTGGGACATGCAATGAGGAAGGAGAGCCTGGAGAACCTGATACTGACTGGACAGATAGAAGGAAGGAGAGACAGAGGAAGGCAGCGGATAACATATTTGCAGGGTCTGATCAGGTGGATGACGGAACGGGGGTTGCCAGGAGCAACAGGAGCAAACATACTAAGAACCACAAGGGATAGGGAGACGTGGAGATCCATGATCGCCTACGTCCTGAAGGGACAGGGCACATAGAAGAAGAAGAGGTGACATTCTCTTTTCTTTCACTCACTACCCAAAAAAAATACTTTTAAGTTCACTGTAAAAAAAAATATATATTTATTTTTATCATTTTATTTGTTTTGGGTTTTATAATTTTCTTTTTTTTTTTTTTTTCTTTGTAATAAAAAGAAAAATTCAGTTCTTTACAGTAGAACTTACTAGTTTAACTAATATATATAAAAAGAAAGAAATCACAATTTAAGAAAATCTGTAATTGTACTTGTAAAACATAAAAAAATATATCGCTTTGCATTTTTGTACTATATTCAGCACTTCCTAAACATTAAACTAAACATTTTGCTGAGCATGGAATAATTATGAACTTTGTTTTAATATTACAAAATTTGATTTACCATGTCGCCAGAAGACACTGATTAAGAAATGTACAATTTGCCCAGTGGATTCTTCTGGTAATGCAAAAAGTTATACATGCATATAATTTCCATCAAAAATAATTTTATTAGATTTAATCCATCACACAACACACTATTCTTTACTGATTTGTTTCATCCCTTGAAATATACTATATTTCAATATACTATACTGAAATATACTATACTGAAATATAGGTACCACTAAAAAACAAAAAATAAAAAGGCACCTAAAGTTTAAAATGCATTTTTGAAAAAAAGACTTTTTCTTGGTGCTTTTATTTTAGTTTTAATTACAAGCAAATAGATTAAATTTAATATTTCCAATAAGCAAAACGAATTTGATAGATTTTTTTTTCTCAAATCATTAAAATCAGCCATATTGAACATCTGTCAACACAACATAATTCTCTTTATTAAAAAATCTTTCAAAAATAAAATATGCTTATCTGAAACTTTGTAGAAGATAAACTGATTTAAAATTTGATTAATTTGAATTAAAATAAATATTTACTTTTAGTTTAAAATATTGCAGAAAAGTATATTTTTAACACTGAGGTGTGTGTGTTTTTATGAGATCTCTTCACATTTGTTCCTAACCTGATGTTTGAAAGATTTATGTAAGGAGGAAATAACTGTAGTAAAATTACTTGATGAATACAACATAAATGCTTTTTTTTTAACAACCTAGCAATATAAAAAATTTTGAAAATTCACAATAAATTTTAAATTTACTATAATTTCCACTCATTTTCTAATAATGATGTTTATATGGACATGTATTTACAAAAAATCAGAATGTTTATATGCACACAAAAGATTTCAATTTTTTTTTAAATACTAGATGTTGCTGAATTGTAAGATTTTTTTAAATTTATGATCAGTAAATAGTTTTGGTTTAATAACAATATTACTTGACCACTACAAATTCATACAGAATTTTAAAACTTTAAAAAAATTATTTTGATTAAAATTTTTAAAAGTATGAAAACAATTTTTGTAAAAATTCATTATTCATCCAAAAAAAAAAACTTTTCTTAAGACAATAGTGTCCATAATATATGTTATTCATAAAAGCAGTTAAAAGCATTTCTAATTAAATAATATCTTAGTTTAATTACTTTTTATATTTTATTTCATGATTAGATTTCCTCTAACTAGGGGTCCTGTCTGACCCACAAAAATTGATTTAAATTCTCCTAGGACTTGTCCTTATACCTAATACAAACATTAAGCACTACGGAAAAACAATTTCTCAACTTCATAAAATTAAAGAACAAAATTATTTTTACCAAGATTTCTGATTTAAAAAAGAAAAAATTTGAAATAATTTCATTTATTTGTGAATAAGTTCTGAGTTTCATTAAAATCTGACAATTATTTGATTTTTGCAAGAATTTCTAAATCGGTGTTTTTCAACAAAAAAAGACACAGATTTCCCTTACTCACTTATGGTCCCTATTGACTTTAGAAAAACAAGATTCTTAACCAAAATCCTGAAGGTTTTAAAAAGGGTTAAAAAAAAATAAAATAAAATTATAATTTTTACATAAAACAAATCTTTTCATCTTTCATCTGAATAATAAAAAAGATTTTGTTGAAAAAGTCTTGCCTTTTAGGTATTTTATAATATTTTTTTATGAATATATATATGATAAAAATATAGTTTTAAAGTGTAATATATTCATAGGTTAAAGTTCTCAATATCAGGGATAGACCATATAAATATAAAAGTGGACATTGAGGTCAATACCCACTGGCAACAGTTTCTGTCATGCTGAAACACAATCTTCAGGTCTAGTGGGTATTAGCCTCAATGTACAGTTATATATATATATATATATATAGTCATCCACAGACAGATCTGTATCACAGCTCATCAATACAGTTAGACATTTGATTGCTTTTACCCAGGGTTAAAACCCAACCAAATTGGCATCAGTCAACAATTCTACCTCTGACCTATGGGCACTCGGTAGAAGAAAGCAGACTTTTAGCATGTGATATACCATGTACATACATGCCAGTAGTGAGTGTTCTAGTTACTGAATGAATGATGCATAGATGCTAGAGTAGCTACTAATATATATATATATATATATATACACACACACCCATACACACACAAGTTTTATTAAAAACAACTGACATAGTACTGCAATTTGTTTTTAGTTGTTTTTTTTTTTGTTCTTTAATAATTTTCTTATTTTCTAGACACAAATTATATAGAAGTTGTCTGAATGTTTAATCATGTGAGAGAACTTTTTACCTTCCATCAGCGGGACTGATGCTAACCTCCAACAGTTTTGACATTTCAAGCCTTTTTGGTTTAATGTTTTCTACTGACATGAAGTGGAAAGATTATATAGAATCAGTTGCTAGGAAAAGTGGTTCCCTGTGTCATGCTAGATATTTTTTTCTTGCCAGAATCTACCTTAGATAAGATTAAGTTTACTATTCACCCTTGCTTTGAATATCGATGCAATATCTGGTCTGGTGCTTCCGCTATATATTTAGAGATTCTTAATAAAATCCAAAGAATCTGCAATGTTATTGATCCTGACTTGGCATCTTGGCTTTAGTCACTTTCCCATCAACGTGATGTATCTTTCTTATGTCTTTTCTATAAATACTTTTATGGCACTTGTTCTAAAGAACCTAGGCTTTATGAATTTAAGTGCAGTAGAAGATCAACATCAAAGTCTCATTATATATATATATATGCACACACATATCTTCTAATTCAGAAGATCAACCGATTACACTACCTTAGTTTTAATTTTTCAGTATCTTCAGACATTTTATATTAACTGATCATCCAACCCTTTTTGAAAATAACAGGGATGTTCCGAACACATAACCGGAAGTTTAAAATAAGGAAGGATCTGGTCAAGACTAGCAAAATAATACTGTAAACATTTTCATCCGGGTTTGTATGAGCCTAAAATATATTTTTTAAGGTGTTTATATCCAGACATTATTTAGATCTTTGATTTAGCAACTTTTCTTGTTCTGGAAATGGTACTCTGGCTAAATTCTCTTCCTGGCCTAATCTGTAAACATCACTGACCTTTCTTTTAATATATTTCAAGTTATATAAGGATCTTTGCCATTTTTTTTTCTCTAATTTACACACGTTTGGCTAGTTTGGTACAATTTTTAAGGCTTTCTAGCTTGAATGTTGACTTATGATTGTACCATAGTTTTTTAAAATTCCTTTCTGTACATCCTGCATATATTTTTCTCTGTCCATTTGTATCTTGAACTTATGTTTTGTAAATAACTCCTTCAGTTTTACAAGCTCCATAAAAGTGGACTTTTGCTTTTGTCTCCACATTTACATTATTCAATAACAATGTTTTGCTGCACTTTTTTTAATTTTTTTTTTTTTTTGGCATTTTGTCTCTTTACGTAATTTTCTAAATTGTAGGTACAGCTGTAACTTAATTTAATTGCATTTCCATTAAATATTTTGTGCAATTCTGAGTTTTTAGGGAAGTGTTTATTAATTCGAAAAATTTTTTCCCTATTTTGGATTTTACTTCTAAATTAAAAGATGGGTTGAACCAAATGTTTTGTTTCCTCGTATTATTCATTTGCTTATTTGAGATTTATATTCTAATTTATTTTTATGACCATTTTCATTTAAAGCCTTTTTGTAATTGTTTTCTTTCATCAAAAATTATTTTATAAGAATTTTTAGGTAACCTGTGTTCTATTCCTTTAGGGATGTATTTGATTATGTTAAGCAGGATGGTTAGATCCAGTGTTCACATACTTCAAATTTGTGTCAGGTTTCATATATGGGGAGGCAGTTTGCAGAGTAAGCTCTACATCTAAACTTTGTCCAATTTGAGATATATATATATATATATATATATACACACAAATATTATGTCTATCGCTGATGTGCTAACAAAGATCACTAACTATAAATACCAGGCTCTTGATAAAAATGGCAAAACTCAAGCTGTTGCTCTTGATATCTTGAAAGCATTTGACAAGGTTTGGTATGCTGGTCTTCTGTGCAAGCTCCAGTGCTACGGTATTTCTGGACGATTGTTTGATTTAATCTAATTATTCCTATCAAATTGTGAAATTAAGGTGATTTTGAATAGATAGGTTTCCAGATCCTTTTATACAAACATGGACATTTCTCAAGGCTCTATCTGAGATCCTACACTGTTTCTGATCTTCCTGATGTAATCAGTTCCCAAGTAGGTATCTATGCAGATGACATCACTCCATTTACTTTTGTTTCAATAAGAAATCTGCCAAGGCTGACAAAGTAAACCTTGCTGCTGCTCTTCAAAAAGACCTCCAATCGGTGACTGAATGGGGTAGGAAATGGCTTGTAAATTTTAATGATCCAGAATGAAGCTGCTCTCCTTTAACGACCATAGATAAACTTTCCTGCCGACCATCAGAATGAAAGATGCTAGTCTCCTAAAGAGCACCAAACTGCACCTCCTTGGCCTCACTCTCTCTCAAACAATCTCAAATGGAATGATTACATTGAATCTATAGCTGCATCTACTGCTAAGAAGGTTGGACCACTGAGTCAAGAAGTTTTCTTGTCATGAAACATATTGCACATTTATAAATCTACCATTCATTCGTACTTTAAATACTGTTGCCATAGCTAGTTGGGTAATCCTGCTATTCATCTTGAGGTTCTCGACAAAATCCCAAGGAAGAGCTGCAACATAATCGATCCTGACTTGACAGCTTGCCATCAGTCACTTTCTTAAAAATGGGACATGGCTTCCCTGTGCCTTTTCTACAAATATTTTCATAGCAAATACTCTGGCGAGCTTTTTACCTTGGTTCCTCTATCACATGTATTTATGCATGCTACCAGATCGGCATCAAGGTACCAACCTTTTATCATCAAAATAGTTAAATGTAACTGCTTCTTCTATTCTGTTTCTTTTCTCTCCTGTTTGCTTGGTTCCCTGATAGCTACAATCTCCAAAAGTTTAAATACAACATCAGTTAACATCTTCTATCTATCTACTTGATTTCTATCTGCCTCTAATCATTGCATCAACATTCCCTGTACTGTGTTTTTTCTCTCACTGTAATTCTCTGTGCACCAGCAACAATCCTGCCTTGCTTGGAGGAAAATTATATATATATATATATATATATATATATATATATATATATATATATGACAGAATAAATAAAGAACACAGTAGGGAACCTGTCTCACTCTAACATGTTTCACTTTTATTAAAGCTTCTTCAGAGATGCAGTCAAAATCAGTTATAGTTGTATGAATAAGTAGAAAATAAACAAAACAAAAAAATATTAAACAATAATAATCATAACACAAATCCACAAAGTAGCAAAAATATTTGTAATAGTTGAAACAAAAACAACTGTATACTTAATAATAAATGTTTAATAATATATAAAGCAGCTGTATCCAATAATATTCATGCAGAAGAAAAGATCTAAATAGGAGCCACCAAAACAACTTTTAAAGAAAGATTTTATAATTATAAAATATCTTTTAAAACAGATATGCACTATTCATTATCAGAATATATATGGTGTCAAAAAAATAATATAGCTACTAAAATGAAATGGGAAGTTATAAAGACATCCCTGTAGCATTAATAACAGGTCTTGTAAAATCTTGTTTAGAAGGCAAATTTATAATTTTTAATAATTAAAATAAATTATTAAATAACAAAAATATGATTATTATGGGCAGATGCCAACATTTTAATATTTACTTTGTTACTTAAATACTTAAATAACATAATACAATATATAAAAAAACAAAAAACTTTATAATTGGGAAAAAATTTAGAATCAGAAAAACATTATATTTATGAACAAACACCTAAGCAAATGGAAGGCTCAGGAATATGTGCTTGTCCATAACTGAATTAAAAAAGAGTAAAAAAAAAAAATGTATAAAATACGCAGAATTCACAAACTCAGAAATAAAACTTATAAATATGACAAACCTCAGGTTATTTATACAAAGTGAGGGATCAATTTACATATTGATTAAAATATAAACTTGATCCCCCACTTTATATCTACATTATAATTTCTTGTTCATTTATCAAATTCTGATTAGGTATGAATCCATCACTTTCCCCTACCACCAGATATGCTAGTAAGACTTGTAAAGGGTGTTCTACTAAGACGGATCAAAGTTAGAAGTAAATAAAAGTGTTATTGGTGAAATTTTATTGAGTTCATTATTGGATCATGTTATTTGAGTCACGTCAATTATGTGATAAATATCACCCAAATGTTTGCCAAGGCTTTAGCAGCACACCTCCACTTGATGGTCAAAATTTTTGATGACGTCTCTGCATAGTTGCTCCTCGTTCTCACCAATATGCCTTCTCATTCTTCAGCTGTTGAATTGTTGTTGGCTTAGATCTTATTTTTGAGATAACCCCAAAGGAAGAAATCTAAAAGCGTCAAGTCTCATGATTGGGGTGGTCAGTTGACATCACTGTTTTGAGAGATGATGCGACCAAGGAAGTTCTCATTCAATAAAGCCATTGTTGCATTAGCTGTGTGGCATGTGGCGCCATCCTGTTGGAACCACAAACCTTCAACATCCATAGCATTCAATTCAGGCCATAATTGCCATGACTTAAATAGCATGATCAAGTAGTGAAATCAATAAAATTTCATCAATAACAGTTTTGTTTACTGTTAACTTTGATCTGTCATAATGGAAGAACCAATATATGTAATCAATGAACTCTTGAAGAGTGGATGTCAAAGTCAGGGAAAAACTGATATGAAGAATTGCAGTTTAGTAACTTTTTTTGATTTTTTTTTTTTTTTTTTTTTTTTTTGTAAATAATATTAATGCTCTGTTCTTAAATATTAAGCACTATTGAAAAAATTCTGCTATCATAAATTTAATATTAATCACAAAAAAAATTTATATTTTTAGATTATTGTAATCTTATATAGGAATCTGTTGATCAATTATTGCTCTGAAATATTTTATACCAAAATTTGATTAATGCATATATATATATATATATATATATATATATACTTGGTTAGTGCAATAAAAAATTCTTCTCTTTAACCATAGTAATTTGAAAATTGATTTATTTTCTTAGTTACTGATTAATACAAAAATCTTTTTTAAATTTAAAAATGAAAAATGTGGAAATCTTTTGTTTGTCAGTTTTTATATTTGATTTATGCATTTTGGGTTATTATATATTTTTTAATGCCACATTAGCCATACAAATTGAGGAAATCCTGTGTGTGTGTGTGTGTGATGGATAAACTGTCCTAGTTATAGGGTCTTTCAGCAGTTATCCTCTTGACACAGGGCAGCACTATCTCTTTAAGGCACTAAATGTAGGCATCCAGGTCAAATCTGAGACCCTCACCAACATATTTGGAGTTCATTTCTTATCAGAATGATCAGAGTGAGTTTTTCTTCATAATCACCATTATATGCATCCAACTTTTTACGAATCCTCTGCACTGTCCTCAAATTGACACCTAAACACTCTGAAATGTTTGTATTGACATTTTTGGTGGGAATGTCAAGCAGTACAGAATGCCATTTTCAAATTTTTGGTAGCGTAAATTACATCATGGTGCTCATTTTCTTACAGACAGTGCCTAACTGATGCTACTGTGCAGCTGACAAAATCTAAAACAATGCACATGCCCAAAATTAAAAAATATATAATAGTGACAATTTATCCATCACTATATATATATGTCTCCAAAACTATGGAGTTGGGATACTGAAAGTAACATCAATCAGCTAAGTGACAATGTTTTACTTATATTAATTCTGTTAGTCTAAATTATTAGCCAATCTT
Organism: Ascarosepion bandense; assembly: GCA_037127315.1. NCBI lineage: Eukaryota > Metazoa > Mollusca > Cephalopoda > Sepiida > Sepiidae > Ascarosepion > Ascarosepion bandense. The sequence goes on along the minus strand of JBBBDQ010029797.1, from coordinate 139,445 downwards.
TGATATTGAGCACTTTACTACAATGTCTGCTTGCCTTAAATGTCTTTCTATCAGTATTCCACTGATTGTCAACAATTTTTGGCTTCGCACTGTTTTCTACATCACTGATATATATTGTAAAGTACATTATATTTATGCATAAAAGTACTAAATATCTTAGATAGTGTATGAAAAATATAAAAGTTGACACCAAGATCAACACAATGGTTACAGTCTGTTTCATACTTCCACACAATCTTCAGGCCTGAAGAAACTGTCTCCAATTGGTGTTGACGTAAGTATCTGCTTCTGTATAAATATATATAGATTATTTTATAAAATATATAGTAGCAATGTATAATTAAATAATAATAATCTTTTTGTTACTTTATTTTTATTTTTATTTTTTTTACAAGTATTTTTTTATTCAATTTGGTCAAAATCAACAATTGTTTTTTTTTTTTATTATTACAGAAGTATCCCACTTTCAAAGCATGCCACTAAAGCATTTTAACCATCACCAATATCTTAGGCAAGTAAAATTTATTTTTAATCATATTTGAGTCATGGCCAGTCATTTTTTGTTTCTGTCACTTCAACATAAGAACATGGAATCTTGACATGTTTTCCTTTTCAATAAAAATCAGTGACGTTTTGTTCATAATTTGTAATGAGGGTAAAAAAGGTGAAACAGTAAAAATATTGAAAAAGAACAATCATTAGAAACATTGAAATCCACTGGGTAAAACAGGCAATTGATTAGTCATGAACTTGTTAGGATTTTATCTTGCGGCGTGATGAAATCAGAGTTCCAAAGGGATAATCCCACAATTTGCTGGAGATTCCAAATCCTGGGAAAAATAAAAAAACAATAAACACATAGTTTAGGTTAAACAAATTAAAATTGATTCAAATTTCATGATAACAGCTTATTTGAAAACAAAATGGAATTGATTCAAATTTCACATTAACAGCTTATTTGAAAATTCAGTAAGAAATACTTATACTTATGGCCATATTACATTGAAACAGCAATTCTCCTACAATCACAGAAGTTAAGCAACATTAAGCCTGGTCAGTACCAAGATGGGTGACCACTTGGGAATACCAGGTGCTGCAAGTTTGGATGTGTGGTGTTGTGTAATAGATAACGGCAAAGAATGAGAAATCTAAAACTCGAGTTTGTTACATTAACTTATATGTAAATACCCTTGCGAAAAGTATGAATCCAGCTCTTCTTCCCTCAGCTATGGGTTAAATAGCAGAACATACAGGGTCCTGTAGCTTTGGCTGGCAATCAGTCTACTTCAGAAAGAAATGGCAGCCTACTGCTGGAATTCTTCTGCCAGGTCATGAATCGAAAATGAGACCTGGTCATCCACACCTGACACCTAAGGAAGGGGTGGAAAAACAGCAAAAATAATGACCATATTTTTAAATAAAATTATCTTGTGTATAAAACAATCCCCTTATTTTTATATATAAAACTCATAGATATATTTTTTCACTTACATTATGATTCTGTGCAAAAAAAAAAAAAAAAGAATTCATATATAAAAATCTAGTATACATTATATTTTTGTATGTATTTTGATATTTTGTAGAATAAAACCCACTATTTTTCTAAGTTTTAATTTGCAGAGGGTCAAGGACCACAGACAATTGTTACAGATTTGGAATCCAATTTGGTTTTCTTCTAGACTGGTTGTCAAATACAGCTACGGATCCCAATCTGCCTTGCTATTTAATCCATAACCAGGTGCAGAAAAGATGGATTCATAACTCTTCTCAAGGGTATTCGTGCATAAGTAAATGTAACAAACTTGACTGGAATTAGAACTTGGCAATTCTGTTATTATTCCAAGTCAGTCCATTGCACCATCTATACATCTGCAAATTCATGATTTTCATTGGAGTGGGAAGGCACATCACTTGGTCCCAAGTACTATTTTGAATGTTTCTCAAAAGCTAGTTACCAAACTGCTGATTATCCATCCTCATCACAAAAATGAAGCTGTTTACCACTTAATGGGTTGTCTTCAAGATGAATAAAGGTTCCTTATCTATCATGGATTTGAAATCATTGATCCTTCTCCTAGACAGACTGCCAACCAAGGCTAAGGAACTGTCTACTCAATCTGATGCAAACTCTTATTCTTTTTCTTCTTCTATGTGCTTTGTCCTTTCAGGACATAGGCGATCATGGCCTTCCACGTCTCCCTATCCCTGGTGGCTCTTAGCACACATTCTCCTGTTAAACCATGCAACCCCTGTTCTACCATCCACCTGCTCAGTTGCTTCAAGTTTTTCCTTCAACTTTGATGATATTGTCCAGCATTCACTGTCATATTGAAAAATTGATATCTAGTAATTCAGTACTCTTTTCTTTATTTTTAGTGAAATTTTCCTGTTTCTTAATACTCTATTCCCCTTCCAGAATGTGTCTTTTGCCATGCCAATTTGCCTTCAGATCTCTATGTTGCACCTTCTGTCTTCTGTTAGAACACTTTCCGTTATTTAAATTTTTGTACCTGCTTGATTTTAGCATCACTCACCTGTATTTGGCATTTTTGGTTGCTCTTTTTACTGATGGCAATGTATTCGTTTTTTTTTTTTACAGTTTATTTGTACTCCTTTCTTGTCACTCTCTTCAGCTACCTTCTGTAGGAGGTCCTGTAGTTTCTTTTCCGTGTTTGCTATCAGCATTGTATCACCTGCGTATCTTATGTTGTTCAAATTGTGGCCTCCGATGATAAATGCTGGCATAACCTCTAGGGTCCTCAGAATAGTCTCGCTGTACAAGTTGAATAGATCCAGTGAAAAGACACATCCTTGTCTTACGCCTCTGTCTTTGTATATCTGCTGAATTCGTTTCCTGTTCATATGCAGGCAGTTTGCTACCAGTAGAGAATCTTGATTACTCTTATGTCTTTCCCAAATATGTCAAGGTTGCTGAGCATTTCTAGCAATTCTTTGTGGTGTACTTTGTCAAACACCTTCACATAATCAATAAAACATAGGTACACGTCCTTTCTCATTTGTATTGCTCTTTTGAATAGTATCCTAATCATAAATATGGTGTCCCTTGTTTCAGTATCTTTGACGAACCCTCACTGTTCTTGTCCTATCTCTGGTCTTGATTCATCAGGATTCAGATGATCAGTTTTGTAATGTGGCTCATCAAATTGATTGTTTGGAGTTCACACTCATTTGTACCTGGCTTCTTTGGCAGTGCTATGAAAATAGACTTGCTGAGGTTGTCCAGTATTACACCACTGTTATAAATTTAATTTATTATTTCCATAATTTTCTCTATGCTGAATTTATCCAACTCTATTACAATGCCGTCTGGTCCAGCTGCTTTATTTCTATTCAGTTTGGCCATAGCAGCTTCCACTTCAGACTTTAATATTTCTGGTCTATTCTCATCTTTGTGTATTGTCGGTTGCCCTCTCTTGTCATGGAAAAGATCTTTTATATATTCTTTCCATTGCTGGAGTATTTCCTCTTTCTCTATTATGATCGTTCCAACCTTAGATTTTATACATCTTGCTGAGGAGCAGGTTTTTTTATCCTGTCAGTTCTCATTCCTTTATGCATGTCTGCTTTATTAGTCCTGCTCAAGCTCTCTACTTCTGCACATTTGTTGTTGAGCCATTCCTCTTTAGCCTGTCTGCATTTGCTCCTTATTTCTTTGTGTAGTTTCCTGTATTCCATTTCATGTCTTGGCATCATTTTCTGTCTTTTTTGCATCGTGCTGAGAATCTCATCCACTCATTTTTTCTTCTGCATCTGATTTCCTTTGAGACAATGTTGTTTGCTGATGCCACTGGTGCTTCCTTTTGTGAGTCCCATTTTGAGTTTCCTTTTCCAATGTGTTCTTTGTACTTGTTTTTTTTTTTTTTTGCACTGTCAGTGTAATTTTTATGCAAGTTGAGGTCATTCATGACAATGTTGTATTCCAGTTTTGGTGCTGCACTAGGCTTCTTCAGTCTCCGGAGTTTCACCCTTAGTTTGCAGATGACTGGGAAGGAGTCACTTCTACAGTCAGCACTTGGATAGGTTTGCATTGAACCACTGCACTTCTGAATTTTTTGTTCATGGTTATGTAGTGTATTTGTTTTTTTGTGTTGCCTCCTGGGTATCTCCATATTTATAGATGTCATGGGTGCCCTTGAAACCAGGTGTCAGTTATTACCTGGTCATTTGCTGTGCACCATTGGACTCATTTTTCTTCTCATTTGTTGTGGATTCCTAATCCAAAGTTGCCGGTCGTTTCCCCTTCCTTCTCTTTACCTACCTTGACATTCAAGTCACCCATTATTATTCTTATTTCTTGACTTTTACACTGAGCCTTGGCATTGTCCAGTATGGAAATATGATAAACTAGCAGTATAGCCCAGCATTGCTCAAGTGTAATGAAAGCTTTAAAACTAATCCATGGTCCTGGAGCTCAGACTCTTTGGACATTGGCACGAAAGACTAAAAAGCAATAGTTGTTTCCAGTTAAAGCGAAACCGTAGACTGAAAGAAAAATGAATGGTTGTAAGTCAAATTTTGATTTCCTGTTATCGATATCAAATTTTCTGTACTATTGTAAGAACTGCAACCTTGAAACTTTTGAATATCGTTTCTTATGTTTTTGTCTATGAGTGTATCAAATTTGATTAAAATCGGACCACTCCTTCTATAACCCAATTTTTCAATTATCAATTTTCAATATTTATCAGGGGTACCTTGACACAAAACCTAGCTAAGAACACTCGCAGACGCTTATAGTACAACTGTGTAAATTGTCAAGAAAATCGGTTCAGCCGTTTCAGAATCTATAGGTAATGGACACACACACACAGTTCCATTTATAAATAAGTTTAGATATACTTTAATTTATATTATCCTTACTAAAGGGTTTGAAATTAATAATTTTCAATTTGTTTAATACACTTTAGGCCAAAATGTTGTGCAGATCATCTTTATTTTAAATTAAAGGTTGCATGCCTTTTTCAAAACTAAGTTGCTAAATTTTTTCTTAAAATGCTATCTCTTGTAATGAACTCAACTGGAATTTGAATTTGAGTCTCCAATTCCTCAGTCTGACTTGCTATTTATTATTCCATTGTGCCTTCTAATATCACCTCGCTTGGGATTAAATTATTTTTTTTAAAAATTACAATTATGTGGTCTATAATAATTATTTCATTGATTTCTTTTATAATTTTTACATAAAAAAATCTTTGGAAAAAGAACTGATAAACTCTATTGTAAAGCAAATAATGGCTGAATAAAAATCATGTCTACTGACCACTGTGTTGGTGGACATAATGATGTAACATATGGTAATGTTTCAGCTCCTTGAAGTAGTTGAAGGCTGGTGTCCCATGGTGCAAATAATAGTGGATGAGATCATAGATCAAATAACCCAAAACTGTCCCGGCAAATAGAGATTGGGTGATTGCAACTGGAAACACCATTCGCAACAGCTTATATATACTGAAAGCGAATACAAAAGCTGGTACAGGTGGAAACACTAAACGGCTTTTGTCCATTGGAGCCTGCAATAGAAGAAAAAACACATTTCATTTTTTCTAAATGAAAATTTATATATTATGTTTTTTTTATAGATAAGAATTAAAATATACAGTGTATGGTGAAGTACTCTACCAAATTCTTCTTCTATATGCACTGTCCCTTCAGAACGTAGGCAATCATGGTTCTCCACATCTCCCTAACCCTTGTGGCTCTTAGTATTTTTGCTCCTGTTACACCTCACAACCCCCGTTCCGTCATCCACCTGATCAGGCCCTGCAAATATGTTATCCGCTGCCTTCCTCTGTCTCTTTTTCCTTCTATCTGGCCTGTCAGTATCAGGTTCTCCAAGCTCTCCTTCCTTATTGCATGTCCCAGGAACTTCAATTGTCTCTTCCTGATGCTCAGTATTAATTTCCTTTTTGTTGCCATTCTTTCCAACACCTCATTGTTGCTTGCATGCTCAGTCCACAATATCCACAGCATCCTTCTGTAGAACCACATTTCCATTGCTTCAAGTTTTCTCCTCATTTTTGATGATATTGTCCAGCATTCACTGCCATATTGAAAAACTGACATCACATAGCAATCCAGCACTCTTTTCTTTGTTTCTAGTGAAATTTTCCTGTGTGTTAGTACTTTACTCAGCTTCTGGAAAGCGTCCTTTGTCATACCAATTCACCTTTGGATCTCTGTGGCGTACTCTACCAAATACAAATGCCATTTTGAGTAACTATCCTGAGGGGAAATTTTCAAGCATTTACTGTTTGTATATAATGCACTAATATTTAAGTTGTTTTAAGTGTTTTATATATCTTCAGTTTTAACTTTGAATTCTATGTATAAATGTATTTTACATTTTTGGAAGGATAAAAAATATTGAGTTTTCTTTATAGAATGTTTTTATAGTTTATTTATTTTATAAGCTTTCAGTTTACAATTTTTTCTATGAAGAAAAAGGCTATTTTGTTTCTTAATTTTGCAAATATTCTGTTATGTTTAATATTACTCAATTCTTGTAACCTTTTTGATCTATTAGGTTGAGTCCTACATTTCTATTTTTGTTCATCAACTGCCTTCTTCAAAAATAAAGTAGAATTACATTTTATTCAATTCACCTTATTTGCAATGACTGCTTGTTGCTTAACAGGCAACTCTTTGATATCTTTTTCAGTAAAATTCTACAGTTTTTTAATGTGAAAAAGCTTTCTCTGAATTCTTGAATTTGGTTTTTATTAAAGTTTTCCACATCAAAATGTTTTACAGGAATCAAAAAAAATTAATGTATCACCAAGGTGTATACGGTATACAGAGGAAATGTGCTGCAGTATTATTCAGCACAATAACTGGTGCTAAACAGATATACACAGAACAGTCAGTCAGTCAGTTAAGCGCCATGCGCAATACATGCTTTGGGCGGTCATGTCTCGAAAGAGACATGACTGACTGGGCAGAAGATTATCCCACAGTAGGTTACCATTGCTTTCTGCGGTAGACTGGTTGCCAGCCGAGGCTATAGAACCCAATCTGTTCTGTTATTTAACCCATAACTGGAGGGAAGAGATGGATTAATACCTTTCCCAAGGGTATTTGCAGATAAGTGAATGCAAGGAATTCAACTGGAATTCAAACCCGGTTCCCTGATTTCTCATTCCAAGCCGATATCCACTGCGCCACAATGCACATACACAGAACAGTACAATAGTTATAATAATAGACAAGACAGAATTTACAACACAGAGAGGAGGGGGTTTAGATCGTAATAGTCATCAAAGTAATCAGTTCAAATATTACTTGACTGACACTTGAATATTATGCCTTGAATGCTATTATTCTTTACTTAAATAAAACATTTCAGGTCATGAGCCATTCCATCACTGAGAGTGCTGCAGGAGTGTCAGCCACTCTACAACAATATGGTGTTTGAGGTAGAACAGACCGAGTTGTAAAATTTTGTTGCTGTGTTATTCTTTCTGTATGCAAACTTGCATTATCATGAAAGAGATCAATATTTTTCTTATTGGTAAGCACAGGGCACTTTTCAAACTTTGATGGACACATTGTAACTGCTGGTCTTGTAAATGTACATTTAATTTTTCATGGCATCTTTAAAAACCTGAATGAATAACGCTCCAACAGGCCCACTACCCATACAACATTGCTTTTCTTCTATGGAGCTCAACTTTTGAGGTCGGTTATGGAGATTTTTCCTTGTCAACCCAATGATTTTTTAAGTTGAATATTGTCATAAATTAGTGTACTTCAAATTTATTCTTAACTGCCATATATGATTAGTTAGGATGATATGTTCTTCATTAGAACTGGTTCCTCAAAACAGAAATTAATTATGACCCTATCTTAGCTATCATATGTTAGTGTACCCCATTTAACTGCTACTTATGATTTGTAGTTAGGATGATAACTTGCAATTGGTTACCTAAAATAAAAATTACTTATGACTCAGCTTAATCAATAATGTTCTTACATTCAACATTAAATAACCCAACAAGGATTGATCTGACATTAAAGTAATCAAATTAATATAACTTAAACTAACTTTATTTAATGGAGGAGAACATTTTCCTCTTTTAATCCACCGTGTATTCTGTCACTGCCTTGTAAAGATTAAACTACATTATTGTACTCTAAATTTATTCTTAACTACCATATATGAATAGTAGTTACAATGATTCCGTCATCATTGCAATTGGTTTGCAAAAACGAAAATTATTAAAGATTCAACATATTAAAAATGAAAACAGTAACTTCTGCTTTATTTGTTTTTCTGGCTATAAAAATTTTGAAAAAGACAGATACTACATTTTGATCCTGTATTTACCTCAACTCCTCACAGAGTTTGGATGGGGCACTCATATGTATGGCTGGTTAGTTAGCTGAACCTGTAGACTCACTGTGAAGAAAAATGCCATAGCATCACCACACCCACACTAAGTGGTGTTAGCATGGTTTCCATAACAAGTAGGTTTTACAGGGTGGAGGTACTAGTCCCATATGCAAGTGGTTTTAAATTCAGAGTTATCTTTCTAAAATGACTGCTGGGGTCAGAAAAAGCACTCTCTTCTTGTGCTAATAACTACTCCAGTTCTTTCTTTTCTTCTTTGTTTACTTATGACAACAGTAGCATACCATTATACTCAGTATACCAAGAATATGTGACTTCTGAACAGACATCAACAACATGTGTAAACTCCAGTTGCCCACGAGCAATAAAAGTATGTAATTACTGGCAACTTGAAACAAACCTCTAATCAGTGGTTAACTAGAGCAGGAAATGGCTTGTAAATTTATGACACTTTCATTTAAGTGTCAAAAAGTTGACTGACTAAATTAATTAAACGATAATTAAATGATAATTAATTAAATCATGATAATAATTATTTTATTAAACCATTATAAAAATAAGTTCATTCTGGGTATCCAACATTTTTAAGAACCAGGTGTAGTAAACCGAGGTCATTAAGTATAAAGATATCTAGACTCAAGTGGAAGGCTGACCTATAAACTGTCACTAAAACAAAACACTCTGCAGGTGTGACAATCTGTCAAAAATTACTTCAATTTCAAAATATAAACATATTTTGAGCATGGCACACATGTTGGGTCACCTCACCCCGGGATTGAGTGCAAGTATGGCACAAGATAATAAATCATTGATCAACCAACCACAGGGCCTGCTTCTTGTTAGCCTACCCCGATGACTGCGACTAATTGGCTGATTATCTAAACCAATCAGATGCAACCCAGGAGGGTTGTTACAATGATAGCCATTGGCCGGTGATCCCTATTGGCTGACCAATCAGGAGCTAATTATTCAGGATTCGGGCCCATAAATAGAGAGCACCCAGAGCAAAAAATCAAGTCGGTTCATTCTTCACTACCCAGAACCGAATCTGTTGCTACTGCATACTCCATCATTGACACTGCCTAATTGCAGTTAAGATTTCTTTGAGCTAAAGAAACTTTTTCCGCCAGTCAACTACATTCACCCCTCACTTCGGTGTTTGTTTTACCTTGATAGAAATTATCGTATACCTGTCTAAACAAATGTTTGTTACTGTTTATAGCAAACGCTTTTTCGTCATTTCTTTGATGGTTTGGCAACTATTCTTCTTCTCCGACGCCAGATTTAACACTCCATTGACTGAATTGTATCCATCCCCCACTTTTGCGGATCTTAAAAAGCAACGTGGGCACAAAAGGAATCAGAACAACCAGTCTGGAACATGTGGTAATCACGAAACCATTGATCAACCCGGTATCGTGAAGATATGGTACCACAAATTTGAATGCCTCCAAAACTAAACTACTCTCTTTTAACCACCCTAGACACACTTTTAACCACCCTAGACACACTTTTTAACCACCCTAGACACACTTTTCTGCCTGCCATCACCATGACTGATGCTAGTTTCCTGGAGAGTAATACACTGTTCCTCCTTGGCCTCACTTTTTCAACCAACCTGAGGTGGAACGATTACATCAAATCTATAGCTGTCTACTTGTTAGAAAGTCAAGGTCACTGTGCCAACCCAGAAATATATTCTTGTCAGAATTGATCTTGCACATTTATAAATTTACCATTCATCCATGCATTAAATACTGTTGCCATATCTGTTCGGGTACTCCTGCTATGCATCTTGAAGTTCTTGATAAAATCTAAAGAAGGATCTGCAATATAGTCAATCCTAACTTGGCATCTCAACTTTAGTCATTTTCTCACTGAGGTGATGTGACTTCCCTCTGTCTTTTCTACAAATATTTTGATCGCAAGTGGTCTGTGCCCCAACCACATAAATTTAAACACACTACTAGACTAGCACCTAGGTCCCACCCTTTTACTATTGAAATAATTAAATGTAACTGTCACTTCTATTATAACAGTTTCTTCTCTCACACTTCCCACCTGTGGAACTCTTTCATTTACTTGTTTCCCTAATAGCTACAATCTCCAAAATTTAAATGCCATGTCAATTGCCAGCTTTCTTCTTGAATCCCATTCATCTTTTATCCTTTCTTCAATACCCACTGTACCCAACTGATGCCTACCTATTTTGACACAAGTCTAAGTCCAGTTAGTGTATATTAATTTCTGATTTATATCATGTAAGATTTATATTCAACTTCAAATAACCCAACAAATGTTTATACATTATTAATCAACTTAATACAACTCTAAGTGCCATATCTCTTCAGAACACATATGATCATGTATCGCCACAGTTTGTTTTTCTTTAAAATCTTTATATTTTAAACTCTGCATTGCTACAATTATTCTTGGAATCACTGGAGTAGTTTCCTGTTCCTTTCTCCATGGTTTTGAATCCAAAGCTGACCTTCTTTTAAACTGATTGCCAACCAAAACAAAATTGGCCAATTTGCTTTGCTATTTTACATGTGGCTGGGGTACAGAAAATAAATGTATTCAGGCTTTTCCCAATGTCATAGGTATAAAGGCAGCACAAACTATCTTAACCAGAATTTGAAGTTGGCTCACCAATTCTATTTTCCACACTGGTTAACTATACGACCACCTGCACCTTCCTGTAACCCACTACATGTCATAAGTGTAAATAGAAGTTATAGAAGTTATATTTCACAAATCCTACATACATTAGAACTTATATAAACAGCTAATGCATTTATAAGTGCCACAAAACTTCAGACTGAAAATTTTAACAATATAAATAAAATATTCAACATTATTTGACAAAAGAAAATATTACATACATATGCACATAGATGGGTATATGAAGAGGGCTGAAATGTCTACACTCAAAATCCCTTCCCCAAAATCTATTCAAATGACCAAAAGTTTTTAGAAGAGATTCTTGGGATGCCCAAAATCTTTTCAGAACCAGTTTGTACACATATGCACACAAACTTACAAGTACATATACATAAAAAAAATATACATTAGGGTACATGCAAACAAATTCATTTTAGTCATAGATCCAACCTGATTACTCACCTTATGGTGCTGACCATGAAGCACAAAATGCATACGCACAAACATTGGAGAATTGTGAATTGGCTTTAAATGGAAAAGCCAACGATGTATGACGTATTCAAGCAAAGTCCACTGCAAGACTCCCACCAAGTATATAACAGGTAAATGTTGGTCTTTGATCTCGATCCCTACAAAGATGATATCAAAAAGCCCTTGGTATTTATCACCAATAAACATGGCAAATACATAGCTTGTTCCAATCAGAAATCAAAATTTTCATTGTCATGCATTAAATTTTTTATTATAATGGAGAATATACATCAAGAAGAAAATCTGTTGATAATACCAGTTGTATATTATAATACTATAATATAATCTATTGTATATTAAAATAGTATTATATAAAACTAATAATTATATCTATTGTATATTATAATAATGTTATATAAAATTAATAATAATATTTATTGTA
>JBBBDQ010029797.1:0-122500 GCA_037127315.1 Ascarosepion bandense | reverse complement strand
GTAAGTGAATGCAATGAATTCAGCTGGAATTTGAACTCGGCTCCCTGATTTCTCATTTCGAGCCAATATCCACTGCACCACAACACACATCCTTCTTTTGATCACCAAAGTTAATCAACATTAAGCCAGCTCAGAACAAAGATGGGGTTTGGCTTGAGAGCACCAGGTACTATAAGCAACATTCTGCAATATATTTCAGCTTTTACTAACAACAAAGCATTGGTAAGCCATAAAAGACAAATGATCAAAAGTCCTATAGATTCCACTGAAAATTATAGGGCCACAATGCTCAACATGCTTACTGCTATGATTTCTGTAATTTAGTAGGTTTTATGGAACAGGGTTGTTTGTCCTATTCCTAACTGGTTTTGAATTCAGATGTAGACTTAGACTAGTTGTCACCTCAAACCAAAAGAGCCCAGCTTAACCCATAGCTGGGAAAAAAACTAGAGATTCATACTTTTTCCCAAGGGTATTTGTACAAAGTGAATGTAACAAATTCAACTGGAATTCAAATTCAATTTACCAATTTCTTGTCCTAAGCCATTGTTAACCATTACACCCCACCATTGTTAACCGTTACGCCCCACCATTGTTAACCGTTACGCCCCACCATTGTTAACCGTTACGCCCCACCATTGTTAACCGTTACGCCCCACCATTGTTAACCGTTACGCCCCACCATTGTTAACCGTTACGCCCCACCATTGTTAACCGTTACGCCCCACCATTGTTAACCGTTACACCCCACCATTGTTAACCGTTACGCCCTACCATTGTTAACCGTTACGCCCCACCATTGTTAACCGTTACGCCCCACCATTGTTAACCGTTACGCCCCACCATTGTTAACCGTTACGCCCCACCATTGTTAACCGTTACGCCCCACCATTGTTAACCGTTACACCCCACCATTGTTAACCGTTACACCCCACCATTGTTAACCGTTACAAACCAAGAAGTACCAAACTGATGGTAACTATTTAGAATGTAATAATTAAAAGAGAAATTAACTACTCTTTGATTTATAGGAAACTTTGTGGTTTTTGAAGATATTTTATAAAAAAAAAAAAGATGCATCTTATAAGCTGTAAAAGTATTAAATTTCTTTCACCATTACATTATTTATTCAGTATTATTAAATTTTATTAACTATTACATCAGCATTATTAACCATTATAATACCATTACAAAATTTCATTAACCAATACACCACTTGCACATTATTCATTATTAGAAATTTCCCAGCCATCCCTTTTATTCCACTCACTCCATCTATTTGAAACTCAAATGAAACTAAACAGGATAAGATGAAAAAATACTATGAAGATGCACAATGATGGCATTGAGATAACAGATAATTTATTTTCGTTTTGTATTTCTGTCCATTGTTTAGATTATTTTATGGAATCAGATTTCTCAACCTAGAAACCACACTCAAAAAATTAGGATATTTGTTTTTTTTTTATTTTTCATGAAAGAAATACTAAAGTTGATAAGAGTATTACATTGCAGTCTTGTAAATGAAAGTTTTTTTTTTTGTTTTTGTTTTTTTTGTTTTTTTCACTTCTGCATCTAAGAAGCTCCAACCCTGGAAAACCTACTTATTCCTTTGATGTTTAGTGTAACTAAAAAAAAAATTTCATTTTTTCAAGGAAAGAGAAAATGAATCAATCCAATTTCATATATCTGAGTTTTAAGATTCCAAAAATGTCTTTTTCAAACAAAAATTTGCGAAGAAAATATACAGTAATAGGGAAGTCAAGCAAGAAACTGTCCTTATGACATACCATTTTTTCTTTTTTGGGGTATGAATCTTAAAATTTGCCGTTTTGTGATACACAATTTATCTAATTTTTCTAAACTAAATCTGTCATTGAAAGAGAAGATTTCAGACCATGGATGAGATTAAGGAGAATGTTACAAAAGGATTTTGCAAACTGTTTTGTAAAGTAAATGGGATATTGGTATAAGCAGATACATTAAAGAGGTCTAAGGCCCCATTGCTCAAGTTAAGCCATTTATTCATGAATATTAAAGGATTGGACACTTTCTTGACAGACCTTGTATACATTGGTTGTCTACAATAACACAATAATTTATTACTTGTCTCACAGATTGATTCTTTAGTGTAGTAACTTCAGTCCTCACTAGGTACTCTAGTACAGTGACATTATGTCAAACTAAGCTTAGTAAATTACAATTATCATAGTTTTGAGGCATTGATTAGCAACTTGTTATGCAAACCATTAACAATATAGTGAGTTGGATTCTTTGGGTATATTACATACACTCTTGCACATACTCTCAAAGAGGCTTCTTGTTATCATTTCACCCCATGTAATAAAACAGTGCCACAAAAATGCAATGGGATACTGAGGGTGAAAGAAAATGAGAAAAACATAGGTGAGGAGAAATGGCTATAAAAGAACAGGTTTCAGAAAGACAAAGTTCACCAGTTTCTCAGTAGAGATTTTCTTCCAATATATTTATCTATGATGTCTGTTACAGTTCACAATAAATGTTTATAGATTGAAATGCTAAAACAAAAATCTTCCTCAGTTCAAAATTGTCCAACAGCACCTCAGCCAATATGTAGTAAACATGATGAAAGTATTTCTGAAAAACAAACTTATATTCAATATTTGATAGCAACATTATTCAGAATGATGCATTCTTTTATTGAAAATATAAAAATTTGTTTAAGCCTTAATTTTTCATTCAATTTATTCATGACTTTTTTTTTCAATTTATTCATGACTTTTTGCGAGATAATAAACAAATATTTAATTGATTTCAAAATATAAAAAAATAGTATCATTTGAAGATTTTACTCAAATTAAGAAAATCATGTATCTTTGTATTCCTTCAGTGCCAAGAATTGACAACAGGTCAACCAGTCAATAGTCTCAATATGATGTCATATAATCAGCATATTGATTTGTACCGTTCTTTTGTGCGTTGTGGTACAGTGGATATCAACTCAGAACGACAAATTGGGGAGCCGAGTTCGAATTCCAGTTGATCCATTGCATTCACTTACGCACAAATACCCTTGGAAAAGGTAATAATCCATCTCTTCCCTCCAGTTATGGGTTAAATAATAGGCAACCTTCTGCGAGATAATGTTTTACCCAGTCAGTCATGTCTCAAAAGAGACATGATTGCCTAAAGCATGTATCACGTATGGCACTTAACTGACTGACCATAAAAGAACAGGTTTCAGAAAGACATAAGATGGCGATTTATATTTGTATATAAATTTTTGAAGATTATAGGTGAGAGCAAAGCAAGAAGCTGAAAGAATTCCATAGGTGAGGAGTGCAAAAAAAAAAAAAAAAGAGACTATTAGAAAAGAATATACGGTTAAAATTCTAATTGACGATTTGAATGAAAATCATTTTCTCACTACAATAAGTCAGTTAAGTGCCATACGTGATACCCATTTGGGCAATCTTGTCTCGAAAGAGACATGACTGACTGGGCAGAAGATTATCCTGCAGTAGGTTGCCATTACTTTCTGCAGTTAACTGGTTGCCAGCCAAGACTATAGAAACCAATCTGTCCTGTTATTTGACTCATAGCTAGAGGAAGAAGAAATGTATTATATTATTAAGTTGTAATTAATGAGGGATCGTTTTATCACTTCATAACAATAGAAAACCAATCCCCCACTTTATGCAGAAGACTTAATCATGTTTCCAACTATTATATTCAGTCAGTCAGTTAAGGGCCATACGTGATACATGCTTGGGCGATCATGTCTCAAAAGAGACATGACTGACTGGGCAGAAGATTATCCCGCAGTAGGTTGTCATTGCTTTCTGTGGTAGACTGATTTGCTAGCCAATGCTATAGAATCCACTCTGTTCTATTATTTAATCCATAACTGGAGGGAAGAGATGGGTAAATACCTTTCCCAAGGGTAATTGTGCGTAAGTGAATGCAAGGAATTTTACTGGAATTCGAACTCGTCGATATCCACTGCACCACAATGCACATCCTTCTATAAGAAAGAGATAAAAAAAGCTGAGATGTATTGAGACGATTTATCTAGCAGAGTGGCCATTCAACAAGACTTTCCATCTGGCAGCAAAGTCTCTGATTGGGAGGTTGTGAAAAGCATGGAACCACTTCTTAATTGCTGTTGTTTCCAGGTCAACTCTGACCCTAGTGGTAGCACCTGTTAGGAACCCAGTTATGGGCAAATAGTTAACCCTTCAAACAGGAATCAAAACACTATGAAAGTATAAAAAAGACTCATGAAATATATACATAAAAATCTTTTAAGGTAAAACATTATCAACAAAACTTTTTTGAATGAAAAATATTACTAAGACATTTTTGAAGGAAGAAATTTACCAACAAAAATGTTTTTTGAAGGAAGAAATTTACCAACAAAAATGTTTTTTGAAGGAAAAAATTTACCAACAAAAATACGTTTTTGAAGGAACTAATGCTTTGGCATTAAATAACCCCAAGGGGTTGATATGCCGTAAACCAAACCAAACAAGACTTTCATTTTGTTTTTTAATCATCCATCCCAAGCAAGGTGGAACCACCACTAGCGCACGGGGGGGGGGGGGGGTTACAGTGAGCAAAAAAGACTGAGTACAGAACTAAATTTGGTTCTGCATATTCAGTTCTCTGGATTGTGCATTGACCACTTTTTTAAATAACTGTCTACTGGTCTAAACAGTAACTCTTTTACTGTTGTGATTCCACTCCTGCAATTGAGCACTTTGTTACAATGTGTTTTTGACACGCTTCTAAAAAAAAAAAAATTTAAATAACCAGTATATTGTAACGCCTGATACATATTTACATGTATTGTTTCACCAGTGCACAATTCTTCCCAACACATTACAACACTTAAGGAATTTGTCAAAACAATGCAAGAGTTTAAGACCCTATACTTGCTCAAGAGCATCTCAGTACCTACCAAACATGAATATATGCAAACTTTATTGAATGATATTGATTCATTCCTTGCTAGAATGAGGGGGTAATTAATATCATTATTAACTACCTGATGAGACATTGTACTTTCAATGTTGAAATAAAATGTACAATTTTGTAGTAGTTTGTACATGTTCTAAAGTATAATAATAAATATTCATTACTCTATTTTTATATTGAGCACTGTTTTAAATTAATGTTTTAAATGTTGCAATTATTTTCTTTGTTCCTTATTCATTTGTGTGTGTGTGTATATATATATATATATATATATACATTAGATTAATACAAATATAAAATGTGTCACTTAGCTGGTTGATGTTATATTTAGCATCTCAAGTTCATAGCCTCATAGACAGTACCTCCAGCAATTGCTCCATACACTAGTCAGGAGATACCAGCAATTGACTGCTTCTTTTCTTGCTTTTATTACTTTTATTTTAGTTGAAAAATAATTTATGCACTTTTTATTGATGTAAGGTTGATTTTTATTTCTATTTTTTTTGTTGTGTGTGTGTGTGTGTGAGGGGAGGCATGTATTTGCCTATGTCTACATGTAATGTTGAGTTTGTTCCTTCTTTGCATCATTTTTCTTGTGTGGTTATATATATATAGGGTGCAACAGATATCTCATTTTAACAGATATATTTACCAAAATCACACAAAAATAACTTCAAATACTAAAGTGTAAACTTATTCAATAAAATTGCCATTGACATCAACCACGGCTTCCAGACAACTTTGAATCATCCTGTATCTTTTCTGGATGGTCTCCTTGTTCAAGTTAGTGAATGCTGCCATGATCCTTGCCTTCACTGCATCTTTGGTGCTACAGGGAGTTTTGTTGGGTCTCTTACCCAGCTGTGTCCCACCCATAATAATCAAGAGAGTTTCAGTTTGAAAAATTAAGTAGCCAAATGTAAGGGGTGAAGTGATCACAGAAATAGTCTGACAGCCATTATAGGATTTTTCTGCTTGTTTAGCATGGTGCAGAGTCCTGTTACTGGATCTAGGGTCTTCTAGTAGCCATCCTCTTGGCTTAGAGCAGCCCCACCTCCTCAAGGTACTTGATGTAGGCTTCAGTGTTGTGTATGAGATTCTGTGGGAAGATGAATGGAGTCATAACATTACTATTACTAGTGATCACTCTAAACAACATGATGTTAACTGAATATATCATCCAAGACTTTCCAAATCATCTGCACTCTCCTCAGATTGACACCCGAACACTGAGATGTCCATATTGGAGGTGACCGCTTGGGAATACCAGGTGCTGTAAGCATTTAGTGACGGATGTGTGTTGTGGTGCAGTGGATATCAGCTCGGAAAGAGAAATCGGTGAGCCGAGTTTGAATTCCAGTTGAATACTCTGCATTCACTTAAGCACTGGTACCCTTGGGAAAGGTATTAATTTGCCCCTTCCCTCTAGTTATGGGTTAAATAACAGGGTAAGACTTGGAACCCTGCTCTTAAAAAAAAAATAATAATAATAATAATCCCAATGAATCTTGATACTCAAAAAGAAAAAAGTATTACTAGACACAAAACTTATATAAAAACAATGAATTGTTAAAAGAAAAAGGTATTACCAGAAATAAATAAAAAAAAATTTAGTTGGCAATAAATGACCCGTTGAGGTTGATATGCCATAAAAACAAAACAGTCAACCAACCAACCATATTGGGGCAGCTAGTGCAAAGGCCAAGCAGTACAGCATGTTGTTTCCAAATTTTTGGCAAAGTTAATTTTCTCTTTCTTTTATGTGCCTTGTCCTTTCAGGACGTAGGCAATCATGGCTTTCCACATCTCCCTATTTCTGGTGGCTCTTAGCACACTTTCTCCTGTTGCTCCATGCAACCCTCGTTCAGTCATCCACCTGATCAGGTCCTTCAAATATGTTATCTACTGCTTTCCCCTGTCTCTTTTTCCTTCTATCTGGCCTGTTAGTATCAGGTTCTCCAAGCCCTCCTTCCTCATTGCACATCCCAGGAACTTTAGCTGTCTCTTCCTGATGCTCAGTATCATCTCAGAATCCAGAAAAGACAACTGAAGTTCCTTTCACGCAATGAGAAAGGTGGGCTTGGAAAATTTAACCCTCATAGGATCTATTGAGAGCAAGAGGGATAAGATAAGGCAATGAGCTTGATTAGCTTATGTAAATGGAGGAACAGGTGTTTTTTAGCATAGGAAGAAAAACTGCTAGGGGCCACAAGGGATAAGAATTTGTGGGGAGCCATGATTGCTTATGTCAGGAAGAATAAGAGCACAGAAGCATAATAAAGAAAATTTTGCTTTCCAGTAGGGTTCAAGCATGTCCTCTTTTTGGAGGGGAAACCACTATCTGATCCAATGAGCTTCAGTCTGCTCAGCCACAAAGAGTGCTCAGTAAAATTCAATTACCCTTTTAAAGAATGCCCATCTTCTTGTTCAGATCTATAAAAATAATATTAAGAATAATAGGAAGTAATGTTGGATTAAAATAAATGTCATTTACTTACCATTCTCTGCAAAAGGTAGATGCAGGATTTCTGTTTGCATGCAAATATTTTGGTAAGAATAATATAAAGCAAGACATGTAATTGGTATCCAGATCAGGGGCACCAGCCACCATGGTGACTTTGATAAGTATTCACAAATATCTGATTCAAAAAGGCGTATGTGATGTTCTTCAGGTTGGTGAACCCATTCAAAATATTGGTCCCCTAATTGGTCAAGTTGGCCAAGAATTGGTTTGTTCCAGTTAAAATGGTATTCTCTCTGAAATAAAGAAAAATATTGATATGAATAGTAATAGATCAATAGAGAGACATGAACAGACTGTTACTGATAGATATTTATACAAAGTATGTATTGAAAATTTTACAAGTACACAAATGTATTCTTAAAAACACTAGAAATTTTGTGTCTGTTATGTTTATGATATTTTTCAAAATTGCATTTATATTTTTGCCAGTAAGGTTCTTTTGTACGAATATATTTGCCAAAATTCACCTTTTTTTTTAAATTATTGTTCACCCAATACAAGACCTAAGTGCCACTCAAGTTATAGGATTACTGAACGGAGATGTTGTAAAGTCATATTGGGAGGAACAAAGGGTTGCATTTTATGAGGCTATGTGGGGTAGAGAACAGTTGATCTTCAGAAGCCTGCTCCACATCACAAAAGTTCTCTCAAACTTTTGACTCACATGAGTTATCAATGAGGTGAGGCAAGAAAAGAAAATTAAGTGTTGTCTTAAGTAGATTGCATTAACATAGTTTAATAATACCATATCACATTGTCAAGTCACCAGATAATAGATGACTATGGATGAAAGGAATTGTCTCTTTTTCATTTCACCTATTATGGGCATTATTATATCCATGATATAATAATACCTTATTTCACTGAATAGCTGAAATGAAAGGAATGACCTTTATACTTAGTTCTCAGAGAGTTTTATACCACTATACACAAAACTATATACACATACTTACATTTATTCCATGCAGAGAAACTATAACATGCATGCAATAACAAGCAGTAAACAAAAAATGGTGTTTTTGTATGCAAATTAGAAATACTGGAGATTCTTCTGAATTTCTGAAGAAGCCATATTTGGGATTCCAGATTTGAATGGGCCAAAATTATCCACTGCATCATTAGGGAAGACATATTCCACAAACAGGAAACCGGCAAGTTAGGAGTTTCCGAAATTGAGGACTGCAAGCCCGATATAGTTTCTATATCAGGTAAAAATGTATTTCCATAGGAAAACTATGCTGTGTTTTTGTAAGCGGCATCTTGTGGCAGCTGGCTGAAATTGGGCAGAATGAACAATTCATGCCTGACTTCAGGTGGTTAACCAATGGAGTACTCACTTTTGTCATTTACTAAGCGGACATCACATGACCCATGTGACTTCATCTGTACCAAAGGGAGATAATTACCTTTTATATGTCTACGGTACTTTTTTTAAAGTATTGTTTTTTTTTTATTTTAAATTAAATCAAATGCATCTTGAGGTAGTAAGTCATGTAGTACAAATGTATAATATGTTTGGAATAGTCATTTATTTTCTTTATTTACAAATCCAAATATACCAAGCATATATATTATTCTAATGGAGTTGAGATAAGTGTATTGCGAGAATTTTAATCAGCCTATAAGGGTATAACATTTTTTGAAAAAAAAAAAATCCTGTTTTAAAATAAACTGATCCAGTATTGGATATATGAAAATATAAAGTAAGTTCAGGATTTCTTCAGGATGTAGACAGTTATAGCTTTCCACATATTCCTTCACTTTAATGTCTGTGAATTGCCATGATTTATTAAGAAAAATAGTGGTGAAATTATAGGAAGATACACTGACGGAAGATAAAATTACAGCACCCCGGATATCTTCTTCATGGACGTCCACTTGGCTCTGTCTTTTGTCGCTATTGATACTTTCCTCATGGTATCTCTTCAAAACCCTCTCCATCATCCAATTGCTCAGGCCTATCAAGTATGTCTCACACTGCTTTCCTCCGTCTCTTTCCTTCTCTCTATCCTGTGAGTATTAAATTCTCCAGGCCTTTCTTCCTCATTACATGTCCCAGGAACCTCATCTGTCTCTTTCTGATGTTAAGTATGAGTTTTCTTCTCATTTGCATCCTCTCCAAAACCTCATTGTTGCTCACATGCTCAGTCCATGGTATCCTCAGCATCCTTCTGTCAAACCATATTTCTGCTGCTTTGAGCCTCTCCTTCATCCTTTGAGATTGTGCAACATTCACTTTAATACAGAAGGATAAATATCACATCACAATCCAGCACTCTTTTCTTTATTTTCAATGACATTTTTCTATTTCTCAGTACTCTGGTTAGCTTTTAAAACGCATCCTTGGCCATGCCAATGCGTCTTTGGATCTCAATTTTGCACTTTCCATCCTCTATCAGAATACTTGCCAGGTATTTAAATTTCTTTACTTGTTTTATTTTAGTTTCTCCGACCTGTAGCTGGCATTTTGGAGTCCTTATTTTACTGATGATAATGCAATCCTGTTTTCTTGAAGTCTTTTCTTCTCACTTTCTTTTGCTACCTTTTGTAAAAGGTCCTGCATTTTCTTTTCCATGTCTGCTATCAGCACTGTGTCATCAGTGTATCTTACATTGTTGCAATTGTAACTACCAATGATGAATCATAGCAAGGATTTTATTTCTCTCAGAATTGTTTCACTGTATAAGTTAAATAGATCCGGTGAGAAAACACATCCTTGTTTTGTCTTTTGGTTTTTCTATTTTTGTATACCTGCTGAATTAACTTCTTACCAGTATGCAAGCGGTTATTCTGCCAATATCAATTCTTCTTTATCCTAATGTCTTTTACAAAAATTGCTGAGGTTGTCAAAAATCTCTATCAAGTCTTTGCAGTATACTTTGTCAAATGCCTTTGCATTATCTATAAAGCACAAATAAAGGTCCATTTTGCATTTGTATTGCGCTTTCAGATAGCATTCTGAGCATGAATATCATATTCTTCATTTCAATATCTTTAACAAAGCCACACTATTCTTGTCCTATCTCTGAGCTGATTCTACTGTGCACGCTGTTTATCAAAATTTAGATGAAAAGTTTTGTTATTTGGCTCATTAAGCTGATTGTTTGGTGAAGTTCGATTTACTTTGCTTCTTATGTAGTGCTATAAAAATTGATCTGCTTAGGTCCTCCAGTATATTGCCACTGTTGTAGATTTCCTTTATTATTTTTGTGATTCTGTCTATGCCAAAACCTTCCAAAGAGATCAACATCTCTATTACAATCCTGTCAGGCCCTGCTTCTTTGTTTCTGTTCAATTTGGCCATTGCCAATTCAAGTTCGATTTTTAATATTTCTGGTTCATCTGTATTTTTGTGTATTGTTGGTTTCTCTCTCTTGTTGTGAAAGAGATCACCAAGTTACTCATCCCATCTCTTAAGTATTTTTTTTCTTTTACAAGTATGAGTGTACTGTCCTTTGCTTTTATACATCCTGTTGCGGAGCAGATGTTTTGTCCTTTTAGTTCTTATGCCTCGGATATATGTTTCAATTTACTCAAGATAAGACATCGGCCTATCAGCTGTACTCAAACACTGTTTTAATAAATATTGGCTGGCTTCTCACTTCTAAGTACAGTTGTTTACTAGGGTGGCTAACTAATCCCTGTTGCAGATGCCTGCTGAGGCACATATGCATTTTTTCAACACACATAGTGCTAACCTGTGGTTTATATTGTAAAAATACTGGGTAGACCCAAATTAGTTTCTGTGTGTGAAAATAGAAATGGAGATTAATTCCAAAGATCAGAAATTGGTCTTGTAAGTCCAAATGTCATAAATCAAAAACCACAACTCACAACACAACTACACCCTTAATCAAATTAATTGAAATAACTGCATTTGTTTCTTTTCCTTTACTATACAGTCAGCTTCAGGCCCACTGGAGTGACAGTGTGTAATCGATTATCGATTTTTTTTTTTTTTAAATTAGGTCATTTGCAGTGGTTTACTGTAATATGAATCTATTTTCGGGGCGTATGATGAAATTTCTTTGACCTTGAAAAATATTGGATCATTAGTGATTGCATCAGATTTTTATCATGCCCACTCACTATTGTCTTGACTGTCAATTAGTTGTCCTATAGCCATTAACTGCAATGGATTTTACTCCAAGATAGTCTATGAAAATTTTAACGCTGTGTAAACACACTGGCAAGCCTTACAGAGAGATCACGGATATTGTTGGTGTCAATTTTTTAACTGTCAGTCATGTCATTAAGGTGAAAAATTTGGATCCATAGGTTCAAAACGTAAAGGAAAATATGGTCAGAAAAGAAAAACAACATCAAGAGACAACGTACGTGATCAGGGAAAGTGTGAAAAGTCCGAGGAAGACATTATTCATTTTGTTTCAGTTAATTTGCACAAGGATGTACTTTCTCCACCCATGAAGAACAAAGAATCTTGTTATTGTCTAAAGTAGCATTGTTTTATTGGAGTTAGAGATTGGTGGGGACTGATGTGCAAGCAATAAACATTACTATATTTCAAAGCTTTACTTCAAGACACAGTTTTTATTTTATTTTTTCACCAAATAACATGGAGAATAGTAACTGGAATTCTTGTTCAAGGTAAGACTATTTACTCATTTGCCACCACAGTCTGAAAGTGAGCTGACAAGATTAGTAGTTGAACAAGGCCAGTACATGTAAGCCCTCGGTCATGATGACTTGTGACTTTGTGCTTGCACAACTACTGACAGCTTCCAAACAGTTTTATCTCCTTAGATTCACCCACAAGGACTGATGAGCTTACATCACATTGAAACACTAGTTCTCGTATGATCACCGAAATAAGCGAGATCAAGTCTGGTCACTACATCGATGGGTGACCACTTGGATGTGCAGGTGGTGTAAAAGATAATGGCTCATAATTGTAAAGGGGAGAGTTGTTTCATTTCCAGTTGGACTTATATCACTTATGCTCAAATACTCTTGGTAAAGGCATGAATCCAATTCTTTTTACCCTCAGTTTTAGGTTAATACTTCTATCACTAATTCATTATTATCTCAAAAATTTTCTTACAATCTAAAAATATTTTCTTGCTTTAAGGGTTGATAAGCCATAAAAATATCAATTAAACATTAGAGAACATGTATTGTTATTCAAGGTAAGACATTTTTTTTTGCCTTCATTGCCACAGTCTGGAAGAGAGCTGACATTATCAGTAGTTGAAAATGGCCAATACACACAAACTCTCAGTCAAAATGACCTCTGACATTATGTTTGCATAAATACTGAGAGGTTCCAAACAATTTTAAGTTTCTAGATTCACTCACATTGTCTTTATGAGGTACTTCCCAATTATATCGAATGATAGAATTGCCTTCACAGGCTGTTATCTTTTTTTAATCTGTTTCAGCTCATGCAAGGAAGAAAAGCCATGAAGACACAAGGGTGAAAAAAAATGAGGAACAGAAGTATTACAAATGAGTGGGAAAAGAGTAACAAGATGACAGTCAATAATGATTGCCATTAAATATTTGCTGGAAAGCATAGTCAGAAGGGAGATTCACACACGAGAAATTCCAGGAAAGGTAATGTTTTCGTAGAATTTACAGTTATATCTAGCCAACTCAACTGTAAATTGGTGAGATCTTGATGCCAGTATAGTACTGAGCTTGGATTTTTTTAAAAAATGTCTAGGTACCATAGCCGATAGCTCATTCTGAATAATTACCATGAAAGTATTTATAGAAAAGACAGAAAAACAACCTCACGGCAGTGCAAAAGTAACTGAAGCTTAGCTGCCAGACCGAGACCATTAATATTGCTGATTCTAAGCACAGGCAAATGGTAGACTTATAGATATGTAAAATAGATTCTGGAGAGAAAAATTGTCACACAAAACAGTGAATGAACTTTCTTAGCAGCTGACCTAGCAATGGATTCAATATAGTTTTTCCATTTCATGTCAGCTGAGAACATTAGCCTTATAAGGCTGAACAAGTTACGCTCTTGAAGGTTCAAATCAGCTTTGCCGATGAAAAGCAGAGAGGGGTCTCTCAGATGATTAATGGAGAGTAGTTTAGTTTTGAAGGCATTAAAATTAATAAGCCATCATTTACCCTAGTTGCCAACAAATGTTTTGGAGATTGGCTGCTATTATGACCCTGTCAGACGGATCAGCCTTACTATTAAGGCAGAAGTAAATGATTGCATCATCAGCGTAGATGACAAACTGAGAGCTGATGTGATCAGGAAGGGCATTAATAAAAATTAAAAATACAGTACGACCAAACATGAGACTCTGGGGGACACCCGCTTTAGCACAAAAAGATCTAGATGAGTGTCCATTCAAGATAAATCTTATTTCACAATTTGATAGGAAAGATTGAATCAATTTAAAAATGTGTCCAGAAGTGCCATAATTTTTCAGCTTATGAAGAAGACCTGTATGCCAAACCCTGTAAAAGACTTTCAAGATGCCTGAAGCTACTGCTTGGGTGTCAACATTTTTACCTAGAACACAATAGACTCTTTCTACAATTGTCAATACATCAGCAGTTGACCTGGAGAAATATTGCTTGTCTGAAAAGAGGCCCTCCAATGAGAGATGAAAAAATTCAGCATTGATTAGGGCCTCTAGGAGTTTGCCAAAATAAGGTACAAGGTTAATAGTCCAAGAGTTAGAAGGGTGAGACGGTTTACCTGAGCTATTAAAAACTGGAACAATGGACGATGACTTTCAGCAAGCAGAAGGCAGCAAGGCATTTATCATACAGTTTAGGGAGGACAGGAGCCAGTTCAGGGGCACACTTATTAATGACTATTACAGGACTAGCATCAGGTCCACATGATTTGTATGATCTCGGTTAGATATGATAGCAGAAACTATTGAAGGGATTATATGTATATCATTGAAGGAAGTAGACAGGGAAATTCTGATTGAGTTAAGAGTAGAATTTAAGAATTGACAGACAAAGCATTCATCTTCATCAACAGGAGATATTAACACCTCAGATTGGTTGAAGAGCAAAGGAATAGAGACTTTACACTTATTTAATACCCTATTAATTACCAGCAATTATAAGAGCCAAAGTTTTAAGATGCAATACCATGTGCGTTGTGGTGCATTGGATATCGGCTTGGAATGAGAAATCGGGAACCGAGTTTGAATTCCAGCTGAATTCATTGCATTCACTTACATGCAAATAGCCTTGGGAAAGGTATTAATCCATCTATTCCTTCCAGTTATGGGTTAAATAACAGGACAGATTGGGTTTTATAGCCTTGGTTGGCAACCAGTCTACTGCAGAAAGCAATGACAACCTACTGCAGGATAATATTCTGCCCAGTCAGTCATGTCTCTTTCGAGACATGATCACCCACGTGTGTATCCCGTATAGCACTTAACTGACTGACCATGTCTCATTCCCTTGATGAACAGGGACTTAACTCCTCCAAGAATTTGCTTATATTTATTATTAGCAGCAACAAGTAGGTGTCTGTTGTAACAGGAGTTGTAATGCTGGTATAGCCCAAAATTGGGGTCCCTGTGTGTTATAGCAACTAAGCATGTTGGTGTGAACCAAGGAGAGAATTGAGATTCCAAGAAGGAATGAATGCATCCATGCTGGCTTTGTCCCAACAAGAAATGGTAAATGTTCATTTTAATTCCCTTCACTTTCCCCCTTCAAATTTATCCAAAATAGCATTATTTCTGTGCAAATGTATATGCTGAACTCAAATCAAGTGTTAGTTAGTGAAGAAACTTACCTTCTTTTTTTTTTTTATCTAAATGTCCATAAAAAAAACAAACTATATCTTGCACTTTTTCTCTCCCGTAACTCTTACGAAGTCATGTAATTAACTGCAGAATGACATACTGCGCATGTAAACAAATTTTCACAGAATTTTTCTTCATTTACTGATACTTCTGGCGATGTACTTTTGGTAATGAAAGCAATGCACTATTGTATTTCTACGCTTATTACTTTCATTAGCGGAAGAACATCGCCGAAAGTATCAGTAAAGGAAGAAAATCAACCAAAATTCCAAACAAAATTTCCACCTATGTAGAACATAATTCTGCAGTTAATTACATGACTTCGTGAGAGTTACGGGAGAGAAAAAGTGCGAAATATAGTTTGTTTTTTTATGAACTTTCAAAGCAAAAAAGGTAAATTTCTTCAATAACTAATTGTCGATTTGAGTTTAGCATATACATTTGCACAGAAATAACGCTATTTTGGATAAATTTGAAGGGGGGTAAGCGAAGGGAATTAAAACGAACATTTACCGAAGAAATCTCAGTGATGAAATTCTCAATTGGAGGGTTAAAGATATCAGTAAAAGGGACATCACGATGAATTTGACGAAGTGAGTCATATTCAGCATGCTGGTAACAAAAAGAGATCTTATGAATTCCTGTTTAATAGATAACTAGCAGTTCAGCCCAGTTGCACTCGGGGTAGTTTAAGGAATAATAATAATAAAAAACATGATGAATTTACATAGCAAATATTTACACAACGTCTAACCTCATCACTTTTATAGATATAGTTAACAATGTAGAATGTCTCTATTGGATTAGGGTTGGAGGGGGAGGCGCAACATATATAGATAATATAAAGTGGGGTGATTGATTCTATATTATAATCAATACATAGACTGATCCCTGACTTTGTGGGGGTAATAATATATATTTTTCTACCCCTAATTTTGGCTTTCTGAAAAAGTTCAAGGTGTTGTTAGTGTTCTAAAATTTTGATCTACATCTGAGTGCAACTCTTGTTGCGTTAGACCGCAAAATGCAGACGCTAAATCGAATCTGTCTGCCTTCCTTCCTCCCTCCCTCCCTCCCAAACGTCACTTTGATAGATTGGGATGAGATATCTATAAATACCACAGAGCAGTCTTACCTACAAAGAGGGTAGTGTTATGAAGCTCTGTAAGAGCAAGGAGCCGGGGTAAGGAATAAATTATATAGAGTAGCCTCTGGCTCAGTTTTGCTAAGGTGATCAGTATGGAAATCCACAATTTGAGTAAAAGGATGAGCAATGGAAAAATTTATGCCTGAATGCTGGCAACATCAGTACCTTTAGAATATTTAAGCCATGTGTTGTGGTGAGCCTTAAAGTTACTGAAGACAAAGATGTTCACAGGTATATGGACAGAAAGTGTCATTTTCTATACTACCAAAAATTCATTGGAAGCAATAAAAGAATTTAAATTGGTTTCACAACGTGTGAGGATATCTGGTAACTGTTTTAGAAAAAGATTCTATGCTGCAGAAGTTGGAGCGCTTACCACAAATATTAGAGTAAGAAATGTTGGGGAGGGTCATTTTTGTTTTTTTCTTAACTGGTTTAGTTTCATTTCTTTTTGTTATTTTTCATGAGATTTTTTTGAGGAGAGAGCGAAAAAACTTCCATAATTGTCACTATCCATCATCCATGGTAATAAAAACAAGCCAAAAATGTGGCTGAGGACAGAGCATAATACCAATACCCTAATACCAGTAAACCATATCCTGAACATGGAACAAGGGATGAATCTTTACTCCTGTTCATTAGATGTGGAAGGAGTTTGGGCCAGTCGATAAGTGACTCTATGTAGCCCTATTAGCCTGTTAAAGAAATAAACACATAAAATATGACAGAATTTGTATAAGGTAATGACTTAGAATATGTTCTGATATCTGCTACTAACTAAAAAAAAGCAGTATGGTAAAATTTAATTGACTCTTGTCACATCAAATTTTCAGAATTGATAAGTAACAGTAGGTATGAATGATGGTGGAGCTGCAGTAAAAAGCTTTAGAATTAATAGACAAAAGGAAAAGAGCAATAAAAAAAATGAAGGAAAAACACTGAAAACAAAACAAGATAAAAAAAACAAACAAAAAATTACAATCTACAAAATAGCACAAGACATTGTCAGTTACTTTCAAAAAGAAAAAAAAACAGTTCACATGTATTTTCCAATATTTAAATTTCCCATTTTTATGGACTCAGCAGGCTGAGTTTATTTCAATGATGGCAACTTAATCATCAAAAAATATTTATACAATGTATTATTAACACTCCCCACTCGTTATTCATATTGTTACCAAAATTTCGACCAGGGTTTTGGCTTGACTGCATTCCAAATAGGGCCATCTATTATTGAACAAAAAAACTCATGGATATCTGGTCCTGGGTAAGACAATAAACTGCATTCAGCAGCAATCCACTGATTGGGAGGTTGTGAGGAGCATGGAACCACCTCTTAATTGCTGTTCCCAGGTCCACCCTGACTCAGAGTGGTACACCTTCAGGGTCCCAGCTATGGGCAAATAGTTAACCCCCAAACTGGCTTCAAAACACTATGAAAGTATAAAAATAAACTTTTATAGAAATATATACATAAAAATAGACTTTTACAGAAAAAAATACACATTTTGAAAGGAAAAATATTACCAACAAGACATTTTTGAAGGAAAAAAATTATTACCAGCAATACATTTTTAATACAAAACTAGAAAACAACTTCAGTTTTTTTAAATAAAAAAAAATTTTCATTAAAATCTGACTAAATCAACTTTCTCACTATAACTAAACATTAAAAAAATACCTTAAAACCCCACCTTTTTGGCATTAAATAACCTACAGAGGTTGATATGCCGTTAAACAAAACTCAAACTCATGAATATCTTAAGCCCACAAAATATACAATAAATTAAAGCCAAAGATGCACAACTTTCCTTATATAAATGGGACAAACAAAAGTCAGTGATAGATGAGACCAGACAGAGAATACAAGAAGGAAGGTTCATATAAACCACTCTTGTTTCTACTGCTAACAAACTCATAGACACAGGCCTAGATCGGCAAGAATACAGTGTAAGGACCAAGGTCTCTTAGATTACTATAATTTACTGCTAGAATACAGCAGAAAAGGTAGAATGTTTTGTGTGTAAATTCTCTTCCAACTCAAAACTTTACTAATCTGGAGTACCCACACCTGATTTCCCATCTAGAACTGACTACACTACTGAGTAGTATGTGCATAGAGTTGTCTCTGGCATAATTTCTAAATTAGACTCCCATAAGGCAAGTGAAGGTGATGGAATCCTAGCTGCCATTCTAAAGAAATATACCCCTGAGCTGGCTCTACTCCTCTCCAAACTCTACCACTATTGCCTCTCTGCTTCCTAGATTGTTGGAAATCCTCATCTGTTGTTCCTGTTTTTAAGAACTCTAGTGAACTGTCAGACCCCTATACTTTCATGGCTTCTGCTCAGATGAGCTTAAGTCACTGATGCCTCCTCAACAGGTGTTTACTCGTGCAACCAGACTGGCAACTGGGTCCCACCCATTCACAGTCAGGTTAGCCAAATGCAGACGACAATTCTACTCCTGCAGCTTCCTCTCTCGCACTTCCCGCCTGTGGAACTCGCTCCCGTATTCTTGCTTTCCTGACGGCTACAACCTCCAGAAATTTAAATGCAAAGTCAATACTCATCTACTAACCACTGGACTCTAGATCTCTCCCCTCCCCTGTATAACCTTCCCTTTCTCTTCACCTATGTATATTTCATCGCACCTGCTTTCTCAGCTTTCTATTGTTCCTTTCTAACTAGTTTGTACTCCTCACTCTTTTCTAATTAATCTTTTTACATTTATGTAACCCCCTGCACATCAGTGGCGTTTCCGCCTTGCTCGGGGTGAAATGATTAAAAAAAAAAAAAAACTATCACCCTATTAGCCTCTTACTGTTTTATGGCAAAGTATTCAAGACTCTAATCAATGCTGAAATGGATAAACATCTCACCTGTCATGACCTACTCTCTGACAAGCAATATGGCTTTCACTATGCCAGATCTGCTGCTGCTGTGCTAATGGCCATCACAATATGTATACCATGCTCTCGATAATAATGGCAAAGCTCAAAATAGATATCTTGAAAGTGTCTGACAGGGTTTGGCATGCTGGCCTTTTGCACAAGCTCTAGGGCTACAATAATATTGTTTGATTTAATCCAATTGTTCTTATTAAATTGTGAAATGAGAATTGTTTTGAATGGGTATGCTTTCAGATCCTTTCACACGAACATGGGTGTCTCTCAAGGTTCTATCCTAAGTTCTATGCTGTTTCTGGTCTTCAACAATGATCTTCCTGATGTCATCAGCTCCCAAGTAGGTATTTATAAAGATGACACCACCATTTACTACTGTCTCAATAGTAAATCTGACAAAGTAAACCTGGCTGCTGCCCTTCAAAAGGACCTCCAATTGGTGGTTAACTGGAACAGGAAATGGCTTGTACATTTTAATGCTTCCAAAACTGCCCTCCTTTAACCACCATATAGAAATTTTTCTGCCATTCTCTTGGAACATAACATGCTGTACTTGCTTGGCCTTACTTTTTCAACTAGCCTGAAATAAAAACAATACATCAAATCAGTAGCTTCATCTATTGCTAGGTAAGTTGGGTGACTGTATTGGGCAAGAAGATTTTTTGACAGAATCCATCTTGTACATTTATAAATTTACGATTCATTTGTGCATTGAATACTGTTGCCATATCTGGTCAGGTGCTCCTGCTATTCATCATGAGGTTCTAGTCAGAATCCATCTTGTACATTTATAAATCTACCATTCATTTGTGCATTGAATACTGTTGCCATATCTGGTCAGGTGCTCCTGCTATTCATCATGAGGTTCTAGTCAGAATCCATCTTGTACATTTATAAATCTACCATTCATTTGTGCATTGAATACTGTTGCCATATCTGGTCAGGTGCTCCTGCTATTCATCATGAGGTTCTAGTCAGAATCCATCTTGTACATTTATAAATCTACCATTCATTTGTGCATTGAATACTGTTGCCATATCTGGTCAGGTGCTCCTGCTATTTATCATGAGGTTCTAGTCAGAATCCATCTTGTACATTTATAAATCTACCATTCATTTTTGCATTGAATACTGTTGCCATATCTGGTCAGGTGCTCCTGCTATTCATCATGAGGTTCTAGTCAGAATCCATCTTGTACATTTATAAATCTATCATTCATTTGTGCATTGAATACTGTTGCCATATCTGGTCAGGTGCTCCTGCTATTCATCATGAGGTTCTAGTCAGAATCCATCTTGTACATTTATAAATCTACCATTCATTTTTGCATTGAATACTGTTGCAATATCTGGTCAGGTGCTCCTGCTATTCATCATGAGGTTCTAGTCAGAATCCATCTTGTACATTTATAAATCTACCATTCATTTGTGCATTGAATACTGTTGCCATATCTGGTCAGGTGCTCCTGCTATTCATCATGAGGTTCTAGTCAGAATCCATCTTGTACATTTATAAATCTACCATTCATTTGTGCATTGAATACTGTTGCCATATCTGGTCAGGTGCTCCTGCTATTCATCATGAGGTTCTAGTCAGAATCCATCTTGTACATTTATAAATCTACCATTCATTTGTGCATTGAATACTGTTGCCATATCTGGTCAGGTGCTCCTGCTATTCATCATGAGGTTCTAGTCAGAATCCATCTTGTACATTTATAAATCTACCATTCATTTGTGCATTGAATACTGTTGCCATATCTGGTCAGGTGCTCCTGCTATTTATCATGAGGTTCTAGTCAGAATCCATCTTGTACATTTATAAATCTACCATTCATTTTTGCATTGAATACTGTTGCCATATCTGGTCAGGTGCTCCTGCTATTCATCATGAGGTTCTAGTCAGAATCCATCTTGTACATTTATAAATCTATCATTCATTTGTGCATTGAATACTGTTGCCATATCTGGTCAGGTGCTCCTGCTATTCATCATGAGGTTCTAGTCAGAATCCATCTTGTACATTTATAAATCTACCATTCATTTTTGCATTGAATACTGTTGCAATATCTGGTCAGGTGCTCCTGCTATTCATCATGAGGTTCTAGTCAGAATCCATCTTGTACATTTATAAATCTACCATTCATTTGTGCATTGAATACTGTTGCCATATCTGGTCAGGTGCTCCTTCTATTCATCATGAGGTTCTAGTCAGAATCCATCTGTACATTTATAAATCTACCATTCATTTGTGCATTGAATACTGTTGCCATATCTGGTCAGGTGCTCCTGCCATTTTAATTTGCCATGAGTGTCTAGTCAGAATCCATCTTGGTGGCCACTTTATAAATCTACCATTCATTTTTGCATTGAATACTGTTGCCATATCTTGGTCAGGTGCTCTGCTATTCATCATGAGGTTCTAGCTCAGAATCCATCCTTGGTACATTTATAAATCTACCATTCATTGTGTGCATTGAATACTGTTGCCACATTCGGTCAGGTGCTCTGTTATTCATCAAGAGGTTCTAGTCAGAATCCATCTTGTACATTTATAAATCTACCATTCATTTGTGCATTGAATACTGTTGCCATATCTGGTCAGGTGTTCTGGTTATTTATCATGAGGTTCTAGTCAGAATCCATCTTGTAATATTTATAACTCATCATTCATTTTTGTATTGAATACTGTTGCCATATCTGGTCAGGTGCTCCTGGTTATTCATTGTGAGTGTTCTAGTCAGAATCCATCTTGTACGTTTATAAATCTACCATTCATTTGTGCATTGAATACTGTTGCAATATCTGGTCAGGTGCTCCTGCTATTCATCGTGAGGTTCTAGCTGAATCCATCTTGTACATTTATAAATCTACCCATTCATTGTGCATTGAATACTGTTGGCAATTATCTGGTTTGCAGTTCTATTCCATCATGAGGTTCTTAGTCAGAATCCCGATCTTGGTACATGCAGAATCTACCAACTATTTTTGTATTAATACTGTTGCAATATCTGGTCAGGTGCCCTGCTATTCACTTATGTTCCCAGCTGAATCCATCTTGTACATTTATAAATTCACTATTCATTTGTATTAATTACTGTTGCTTGCTAGATTTGGTCAGGTGCTCTGGTTATTCCCATCATGAGGTTCCAGTAGTCAGGAATCCATCTTGTACTATAAATCTACCATTCAGTCAGCATTAACATTGTTGCCATATCTGGTCAGGTGCTCTGGTTATTTCCATGAGGTTCTAGTCAGAATCCATCTTGTACATTTTATAACTCACCATTCATTTGTGTGTACTTGAATGATTGCCATATCTGGTCAGGTGTTTCGTTATTCATCATGAGGTTCCAGTCAGAATCTGACTTTGTACATTTTTATAACTCCACCATTCATTTGTGCATTGAATACTGCTTATCTGGCTGTAGTGCCCCTGCCATTCATCATGAGGTTCTAGTCAGAATCCATCTTGTACATTTATAAATCTATTATTCGTTTGTGCATTGAATACTGTTGCCATATCTGGTCAGGTGCTCCTGCTATTCATCATGAGGTTCTAGTCAGAATCCATCTTGTACATTTATAAATCTACCATTCATTTGTGCATTGAATACTGTTGCCATATCTGGTCAGGTGCTCCTGCTATTCATCATGAGGTTCTAGTCAGAATCCATCTTGTACATTTATAAATCTACCATTCATTTGTGCATTGAATACTGTTGCAATATCTGGTCAGGTGTTCCTGCTATTCATCATGAGGTTCTAGTCAGAATCCATCTTGTACATTTATAAATCTACCATTCATTTGTGCATTGAATACTGTTGCAATATCTGGTCAGGTGCTCCTGCTATTCATCATGAGGTTCTAGTCAGAATCCATCTTGTACATTTATAAATCTACCATTCAATTGTGCATTGAATACTTTTGCCATATCTGGTCAGGTGCTCCTGCTATTCATTGTGAGGTTCTAGTCAGAATCCATCTTGTACGTTTATAAATCTACCATTCATTTGTGCATTGAATACTGTTGCAATATCTGGTCAGGTGCTCCTGCTATTCATCGTGAGGTTCTAGTCAGAATCCATCTTGTACATTTATAAATCTACCATTCATTTGTGCATTGAATACTGTTGCAATATCTGGTCAGGTGCTCCTGCTATTCATCATGAGGTTCTAGTCAGAATCCATCTTGTACATTTATAAATCTACCATTCATTTTTGCATTGAATACTGTTGCAATATCTGGTCAGGTGCTCCTGCTATTCATCATGAGGTTCTAGTCAGAATCCATCTTGTACATTTATAAATCTACCATTCATTTGTGCATTGAATACTGTTGCCATATCTGGTCAGGTGCTCCTGCTATTCATCATGAGGTTCTAGTCAGAATCCATCTTGTACATTTATAAATCTACCATTCATTTGTGCATTGAATACTGTTGCCATATCTGGTCAGGTGCTCCTGCGATTTATCATGAGGTTCTAGTCAGAATCCATCTTGTACATTTATAAATCTACCATTCATTTTTGCATTGAATACTGTTGCCATATCTGGTCAGGTGCTCCTGCTATTCATCATGAGGTTCTAGTCAGAATCCATCTTGTACATTTATAAATCTACCATTCATTTGTGCATTGAATACTGTTGAAATATCTGGTCAGGTGCTCCTGCTATTCATCGTGAGGTTCTAGTCAGAATCCCTCTTGTACATTTATAAATCTACCATTCATTTGTGCATTGAATACTGTTGCCATATCTGGTCAGGTGCTCCTGCTATTCATCATGAGGTTCTAGTCAGAATCCATCTTGTACATTTATAAATCTACCATTCATTTTTGCATTGAATACTGTTGCCATATCTGGTCTGGTGCTCCTGCTATTCATCATGAGGTTCTAGTCAGAATTCATCTTGTACATTTATAAATTCACTGTCCATTTTTGCATTGAATACTGTTGCCGATATCTGGTCAGGTGCTCCTGCTATTCATCATGAGGTCTTGTGTCAGAATCGATTTGGTATTGATTATGTGAATTCTACCATTCATTTGTGTATTGAATACTGTTGCCATATCTGGTCAGGTGTCTTTGCCATTTATCATGAGGTTTTAGCTGTGAATCCATCTTCTCAGCATTTATAAATTCATCATTCATTTTTGCATTGAATACTGTTGCAATATCTGGTCAGGTGTTCCTGCTATTCATCATGAAGTTCTAGTCAGAATCATCTCATTTATGAATCTACCATTCATTTGTGCATTTGAATACTGTTGCCATATCTGGTCAGGTGCTCCTGCTATTTATCATGAGGTTCTAGTCAGAATCCATTCCTTGGTAGGGTATTTATAAATCTACCATTCATTTTTGCATTGAATACTGTTGCCATATCTGGTCAGGTGCTCCTGCTATTTATCATGAGTGTCTCAATGAATCCATCTTGTACATTTATAATCTACCATTCTATTTTTTGTACCAATACTGTTGCCATATCTGGTCAGATGTTCCCCTGGTTATTCATCATGAGGTTCTAGTCAGAATCCATCTTGTACATTTATAACTACCATTCATTTTTTACAATTGAATACTGTTGCCATATCTGTCAGGTGCTCCTGTTATTTATCATGAGGTTCAGTCAGAATCCATCTTGTACATTTATAAATCTACCATTCATTTTTTGCATTGAATACTGTTGCAATATCTGGTCAGGTGCTCCTGCTATTTATCATGATGCAGTTCAGCCAGAATCCATCTTGGTATTTATAAATCTACTACTCATTTTTACTGAATAATGTTGCCATATCTGGTCAGATGCTCAAGTTATTCATCAGTAAGAGGTTCTCAGTCAGAATCCATCTCTGTGTTACCTAGAATCACCATCTGTTGTACTGAATACTGTTGCCACATCTGGTCAGGTGCCCCTGCTATTTATCATGAGCACTTAGTCAGAATCCATCTGTACATTTATAAATCTACCATTCATTTTTTGCATTGAATACTGTTGTTGAAATATCTGGTCAGGTGCTCCTGCCATTTATCAAGAGGTTCTTAGCTGTGATCCATCTTGGTACATTATAACTTCCACCATTCATTTTTGCATTGAATTACTGTTGCCAATATCTGTCAGATGCTCCTGCTATTCATCATGAGGTTCTAGTCAGAATCCATCTTGTACATATTTATAAATCTACTATTCATTTGTGTACTGAATACTGTTGCTATCTGGTCAGGTGCTCCTGCTATTCATCATGAGGTTCTAGTCAGAATCCATCTGTACATTTATAATCACCATTCATTTGCAGTATTGAATACTGTTGCCATATCTGGTCAGGTGCTCCTGCCATTTATCATGAGCTTCTAGTCAGAATCCATCTTGTACATTTATAAATCTACCATTCATTTGTGCATTGAATACTGTTGCAATATCTGGTGTGGTGCTCCTGCTATTTATCTTTAGATTCTCAAGAAAATCCAAAGAAGCATCTGCAATGTAATCAATCCTGACTTGGCATCTCAACTTTAGTCACTTTCTCACTGACATAAGATGGCTTCCTTCTGTCTTTTCTACAAATATTTTCCTGGCAACTGCTCTGATGAATTTTTCCCCTGGTGCTCTGACCACATGGATTTAAGGGTGCTACTAGATTGACATCTAGGTCCCACCCTTTTACTGTTGAAATAGTTAAATGTAACTGCCTTTTCTACTCGAACAGTTTCTTTTCTCAAACTTCTCACCTGTGGAACTCACTTTTGTTTACTTGCTTCCCTGATAGCTACAATCTCTAAAGATTTAAATGCAATGTCAATTGCCATCTTCTATCTTCTTGAATCCTGTTCAGCCTTTCCTCAATACTTCCTGTACCCAGTATTTTCTTCCGCTCTAACTCCCTGCGTTTATCTCAAAGTAACCGCCTGCATTCTAGTGGCAGACCTGCCTTGCTTAAGGTGAAATAATTAAAAAGAAAATAATAATGATAATAATAACAATTTTCCTACTTAAAAAATATCAACCAGGCTATAAAGAAAAATTAATAAGTTTTTAGTTTTTATGTACTTTTAAATTCTTTAATTTGCTTTCATTAAACCTGTTGTTAGATATTAACAAAATCTGTTGGTTTGTGCTGTGAAATTGATTTTCAGCAGAAGTAAAGATGTTACCACATCCAGAAATATCACTCTTGAAATCCCAGCAGAAGCATAACAACTAATAAAAAATAGGAATTCTCAAATCTGGAAGTTTAAAAAAAATTTTTTTTTAAATTTTGCACAAAAAAAAATATTTTTAAATAAAAATAATATTTTTTGATCTGGTGGCTCAAAAATAAGAAGTAGAAATTGTATAATCTTTGAAATATATTCAATAATATATACACATAAATTTATATATTCACACACACACACACACACACACATACACACACACACACACACACACAAAAATTAACCTCTGCTGCCTGGCAAAACCTCATCAGTTGAAACCATGGTAATGTAAGTGGTTGGTATTCTTTATATATATATATATATATATATATATATATATATATATATAATATTAGAGTGAGACTCTAAAACATAACAACCATTATGAAAAAGCCCCACAAATTATCTAATGTTATGCTAATGCTTACTTGCAATGGATGTGGAGATCAAAAACACTGTCATGTGACAAAGCCAAGAATATTATATTTTTGGTAGCACTGGGACAGAAAATGACAGATTGTCCAAACCAGATCAGTACTGGGGGTTATACATATGACATTATTTCTTATTGTATTTAGTGGATTGATTGATGTCTACTGGCCTAGATTTTAAGAGTCATTAATAAACCATGACAAAAGACACTTTGTCTTTTATTAAAGGCTGATAGGCAGCAGTTACACTGTTTAAAAAGATGGGATGTCCACTTATGCGTAACCACTAAATATAACATTTGTAGAATTAAGAAAAAAGTCAGTATGTCTGTGTTTAAGAACATAAAAATTGGTTAGGTTTTGACTATTGTCAGCTGACTTTGCCAATCTGATTAGTTGAGTTATTGCCAGAATATTCTCATCCCTACCATTAGAATATGTGTTTCAAGCTTATTTTAAAACATTTATTAAACGATATCTATAATAGAAAGTTGGCAAAGAATAAAAAATTCAGATTTCAGAAGAAAGTCAATTAAGTGCCATACATGATACATGCTTGGGTGATCATGTCTCGAAAGAGACATGGCTGACTAGGCAGAAGATTTTCCTGCAGTAGATTGCCATTACATTCTGCAGTAGACTGGATGCCAACCAAAGCTATAGTACCCAATCTGTTTTGCTATGTTACCTATATAGGTGCTAACCAGGCTTTACTTCAGTGATTGTACAGGATTTGGTATTTAAATGGGATATAGCTATAAGTTTTTAAAAGGTGGAGAATATTGTTCAAATAAAATAAAATAAATATGTCAAAATGAAATTATAACACTCTATGAATTTTTTTTTTAATTGCTATTTCTTTTAGTAAAGTTTGCATTGTACAAGGCCTGGAGGCTACTTGAGTAGAAGTTAAGGGGTAGTTTATATGGATAAAAGAGGAAGCTAATGGTTCACTCTAGATTTGAATAAGTTAAGATTGTAGATACTTTTGGCTTCAAAAAATTATTCTTATGATTCAAAAATGCTTTGGCTTTAAAAAATTGTTCTTATGATTCAAAAATGCTTTGGCTTTAAAAAAATTATTCTTATGATTCAAAAATGCTTTGGCTTTAAAAAAATTATTCTTACGATTCAAAAAATGCTTTGGCTTTAAAAAAATTATTCATATGATTCAAAAATGCTTTGGCTTTAAAAAATTATTCTTACAATTCAAAAATGCTTTGGCTTTAAAAAATTATTTTTATGATTCAAAAATGCTTTGGCTTTAAAAAAATTATTCTTATGATTCAAAAATGCTTTGGCTTTAAAAAATTGTTCTTATGATTCAAAAATGCTTTGGCTTTAAAGAATTATTCTTATGATTAAAAAATGCTTTGGCTTTAAAAAAAATTATTCTTACGATTTAAAAATGCTTTGGCTTTAAAAAAATTATTCTTATGATTCAAAAATGCTTTGGCTTTAAAAAATTATTCTTATGATTCAAAAATGCTTTGGCTTTAAAAAATTATTCTTATGATTCAAAAATGCTTTGGCTTTAAAAAATTGTTCTTATGATTCAAAAATGCTTTGGCTTTAAAAAAATTATTCTTATGATTCAAAAATGCTTTGGCTTTAAAAAATTGTTCTTATGATTCAAAAATGCTTTGGCTTTAAAAAAATTATTCTTATGATTCAAAAATGCTTTGGCTTTAAAAAAATTATTCTTATGATTCAAAAATGCTTTGGCTTTAAAAAAATTATTCTTATGATTCAAAAATGCTTTGGCTTTAAAAAAATTATTCTTATGATTCAAAAATGCTTTGGCTTTAAAAAATTGTTCTTATGATTCAAAAATGCTTTGGCTTTAAAAAAATTATTCTTATAATTCAAAAATGCTTTGGCTTTAAAAAATTATTCTTATGATAAATGCTTTGGCTTTAAAAAAATTATTCTTATGATTCAAAAATGCTTTGGCTTTAAAAAAATTATTCTTATGATTCAAAAATGCTTTGGCTTTAAAAAAATTATTCTTATGATTCAAAAATGCTTTGGCTTTAAAAAATTGTTCTTATGATTCAAAAATGCTTTGGCTTTAAAAAAATTATTCTTATGATTCAAAAATGCTTTGGCTTTAAAAAAATTATTCTTATGATTCAAAAATGCTTTGGCTTTAAAAAAATTATTGTTATGATTCAAAAATGCTTTGGCTTTAAAAAATTGTTCTTATGATTCAAAAATGCTTTGGCTTTAAAATTATTCTTACGATTCAAAAATGCTTTGGCTTTAAAAAAATTATTCATATGATTAAAAAATGCTTTGGCTTTAAAAAAATTATTCTTACAATTCAAAAATGCTTTGGCTTTGAAATTATTTTTATGATTCAAAAATGCTTTGGCTTTAAAAAAATTATTCTTATGATTCAAAAATGCTTTGGCTTTAAAAAATTTATTCTTACAATTCAAAAATGCTTTGGCTTTAAAAAAATTATTCTTATGATTCAAAAATGCTTTGGCTTTAAAAAATTATTCTTATGATTCAAAATGCTTTGGCTTTAAAAAATTATTCTTATGATTCAAAAATGCTTTGGCTTTAAAAAATTGTTCTTATGATTCAAAAATGCTTTGGCTTTAAAAAAATTATTCTTATGATTCAAAAATGCTTTGGCTTTAAAAATTGTTCTTATGATTCAAAAATGCTTTGGCTTTAAAAAAATTATTCTTATGATTCAAAAATGCTTTGGCTTTAAAAAAATTATTCTTATGATTCAAAAATGCTTTGGCTTTAAAAAAAAAAATTCTTATGATTCAAAATGCTTTGGCTTTAAAAAAATTATTCTTATGATTCAAAAATGCTTTGGCTTTAAAAAAATTATTCTTATGATTCAAAAATGCTTTGGCTTTAAAAATTGTTCTTATGATTCAATGCTTTTGGCTTTTAAAAAAAATTATTCTTATAATTCAAAAATGCTTTGGCTTTAAAGAATTATTCTTATGATAAATGCTTTGGCTTTAAAAAATTATTCTTATGATTCAAAAATGCTTTGGCTTTAAAAAAATTATTCTTATGATTTCAAAAAATGCTTTGGCTTTAAAAAAAATTATTCTTATGATTCAAAAATGCTTTGGCTTTAAAAAATTGTTCTTATGATTCAAAAATGCTTTGGCTTTAAAAAATTATTCTTATGATTCAAAAATGCTTTGGCTTTAAAAAAATTATTCTTATGATTCAAAAATGCTTTGGCTTTAAAAAATTGTTCTTATGATTCAAAAATGCTTTGGCTTTAAAAAAATTATTCTTATGATTCAAAAATGCTTTGGCTTTAAAAAATTGTTCTTACTGGATTCAAAAATGCTTTGGCTTTAAAAAAAGAAATTATTCTTATGATTCAAAAATGCTTTGGCTTTAAAAAATTGTTCTTATGATTCAAAAATGCTTTGGCTTTAAAAATTATTCTTATGATTCAAAAATGCTTTGGCTTTAAAAAAAATTATTCTTATGATTCAAAAATGCTTTGGCTTTAAAAGAATTATTCTTATGATTCAAAAATGCTTTGGCTTTAAAAAATTGTTCTTATGATTCAAAAATGCTTTGGCTTTAAAAAA
Organism: Ascarosepion bandense; assembly: GCA_037127315.1. Classification (NCBI taxonomy): domain Eukaryota; kingdom Metazoa; phylum Mollusca; class Cephalopoda; order Sepiida; family Sepiidae; genus Ascarosepion; species Ascarosepion bandense. Next base: position 91,989 of record JBBBDQ010029797.1, on the reverse strand, counting down.
ATTATTCTTATGATTCAAAAATGCTTTGGCTTTAAAAAAATTATTCTTATGATTCAAAAATGCTTTGGCTTTAAAAAATTATTCTTATGATTCAAAAATGCTTTGGCTTTAAAAAAATTATTCTTATGATTCAAAAATGCTTTGGCTTTAAAAATTATTCTTATGATTCAAAAATGCTTTGGCTTTAAAAAAATTATTCTTATGATTCAAAAATGCTTTGGCTTTAAAAGAATTATTCTTATGATTCAAAAATGCTTTGGCTTTAAAAGAATTATTCTTATGATTCAAAAATGCTTTGGCTTTAAAAAAATTATTCTTATGATTCAAAAATGCTTTGGCTTTAAAAAATTGTTCTTATGATTCAAAAATGCTTTGGCTTTAAAAAAATTATTCTTATAATTCAAAAATGCTTTGGCTTTAAAAAAATTATTCTTATGATAAATGCTTTGGCTTTAAAAAAATTATTCTTTTGCTTCAAAAATGCTTTGGCTTTAAAAAAATTATTCTTATGATTCAAAAATGCTTTGGCTTTAAAAAATTGTTCTTATGATTCAAAAATGCTTTGGCTTTAAAAAAATTATTCTTATGATTCAAAAATGCTTTGGCTTTAAAAAAATTATTCTTATGATTCAAAAATGCTTTGGCTTTAAAAAAATTATTCTTATGATTCAAAAATGCTTTGGCTTTAAAAGAATTATTCTTATGATTCAAAAATGCTTTGGTCTCAAATAACCCAAAAGTAACTATAAGCCTTAAAAAAACAAACAAATCAATCCTATTTTTCTATCTCATCAACAAATCCTTTATATTTTCCTTATTTTATTCCTATCTTTTATATTTTGTAATAAATTTTGTGATATTTATGCTCTTGAAAAATGGTGCAAAAAACTTATCTTGATATCTTGACAAGACTCAATAATTTAGTTGCTTGTTGGCAGTTGAAAATCATTTATGTTGTTGGGTTTCATATAAATGTTGCTGACCTGATACACCCATGGGACACAATGGCAACAGAACAAACAAAAAGCAATATTTTCATAATGTGATACTGAGCATGGCAGATATAGATAGTTAACAATGCTTTCAATTTCAAATTGAATCATCCAGACAGTAATAACGTTGAAGGACAGAGAAAGAAAGAATTTTGAACTTACTTAGTGGTTCTATCTCTCTATGCAATGAGAGGAATTACACAATAAAATGTAACGATTTATTGTTCTGTATGTTATGAATAATTTATTCTTCTCTGTTTTGCACATAACAGCTTAATTGCATATGACAGCTCTTTAATTCATCGCAGTATGATTCGTCTGCAATTTGAATGCAAAATCACTAAGCAGCAGTAACAAAATGAATGCAAGCGAAACAAAGGGAAAAATCTGAATATAATGAAAAAAAACTTTTTATTTAATTTTATTTTTTTTTAATCATATCATCCTGAGCAAGGCAGTAATGCCACTGGTGTGCAGGGGGCTACATAAAAGTGAATAGATTGGAAAAGAGAAAGCCGGAAACCACATCCTAAACCTGGAACAAGGGATGAGCTTCTTCACCTGTTCAATAGACGTGGGTGGAGTGTGAAACCGGCCACGTCTATTGAACAGGTGTAGAGGCTTATTCCTTGTTCCCTGTTTAGGATGTGGTTTCCAGCTTTCTCTTTTCAAATCTATTCACTCTTATGTAGCCCCCTGCACACCAGTGGCATTACCACCTTGCTCAGGGTGATATGATTAAAAAAAAGTTTTTTTTCATTATATTCAGATTTTTTCCTTTGTTTTGCTTGCATTCATTTTGTTACTTTTAGAAAAATATGGTGAAAGCATTTGTGCAAAAAAAAAATCAAATAAGTCATTTGTTATATAAAAGATATGAAACATCACATTTACTAAGCCAGTTTAGTGTTGCACTAACTAACTTAAATTGTGTCTAGGCTATATCGTGTTGAATACACCGGTTCCCGTCCGATCACTGAAGTTAAACAACATCGAGCCTGGTCTGTACTTAATGGGTGACCATTTGGGAATACCAGGTGCTGTAAACGTAAGGACCAGGAATGGTCCACCGGTCCTCCAGGGTTTGGGGGTTGGGTGCAGGGCTAACAACCCTGCCCCATAAAAAGCAGTTTGTTCCAGAAACAGCAACAAAAAGTTGCTGCCCTATGAAACATCTGGATGTGATGGATAAATGATGATGAACTAAGGATCAAACTTAAATTAGAAATTAATCCAGAAGTCAACATTGCTAAGCATCAGGCTTCAGTTAACTGCCAGAAAAGTAACATTTGATAATTACAAATCATTTTTTTTTAATCTGTTTCACCCCATACAAGGCAGTAATGCCACAAAAACACAAGGAGTTAGAGAGTATGGAAGAATTAGGAACAGAAACATCAGGAGAACAGTAGATAGCAATTGACTCAACATTTAAATTTTTGCTGATTAAAGCTGGCAGAAAAGCAGAGAGTTCCATAACTAAGAAGTCTGAGAAAAGAAACTGTTAAAATAGAATTTATAGATACATCTAGCCAGCTCCACTACAAATTGATAAGATCTCAATGCCAGTCTAGTCAGTGCCATATGTGATACTTGCTTTAGGCAATCATGTCTCAAAAGAGACATGACTGACTGGCCAGAAGATTATCCCGCAGCAGGTTGCCATTGCTTTCTACAGTAGACTGGTTGCCAGCCAAGGCTACAGAACCCAGTCTGTCCTATTATTTAACTCATTTCTACAATTGGAAGGAAGAGACGGATTAATACCTTCCCAAGGGTATTTGTGCATAAGTGAATGCAAGGAGTTCAACTGGAATTTGAACTTGGCTCCCCAATTTGTCATATCCACTGCACCACAATGCACATTCACCACCACAACACACATCTGCACCACAAAAATTCAAAAAGTCTAGATAACATAGCAAAGAGTTTATTTTTCTCAAGTGGCTGGAGAACTCTGTCACCGACATTGCTGGTGTCCACACCTTTAATTTTTCAATCTCCCAATCCCTTATGCAAGTGATGGACTTTCCCACATGTTTCTCCAATAGCCCTAATGGAAGGGACTCACTACTCGACCTCTACTTCACTTCCATCCCAGACTCTTGCACTACCAGACAGCTCTGCTCTCTTGGAAACTCTGACCACGCCGTAGTTTCCGTCAACATCTCATTCCACTCCTCCCCTACCCAAGAAACCCAGACCAGCAGAATATCCTACTGCTATCAAAGAGCAGACTGGGATTCATTCCGAGACTTCCTCTGTGACGTCCCTTGGAACAACCTTTTTAGTCTTCCCGTTGAAGACTGTGCATCCAAGGTCTCCTCCTGGGTTAAGGCTGGCACCGATGCTTTCATCCCTGCCAGGAAATTTCAGCTTAAATCTCATTCATCTCCCTGGTTCTTGCCCACTTGCTCGGCCACCACTGCCCACCAGAATCACTTCTTCCGGCTTTATCATAGCCACGCGTTGGACCAAAACAGGCGCCTTTTCACCTCAGCTCGTAATAAGTGTAAAAAGATACTTAATGAAGCTAAGATGTTGTTTGCTGCCAGAATGAAGCAACACATAGCATCCTCTAAGTTCGGCATCAAAGACTACTGGCATCTCTGTAAAAGCATGCTTAACAAGAGTAAGTCCTCAATACCCCCACTAATCAATGAATTTGAGGTCCTCACCTCCTCAGCGGACAAGGCTGAATGCTTGCTTGTAAATTCTTGACCAATTTGAGACTGGATTCATCTGGAGTTTATACACCTGACTTCCCACCTAGAACTGAGGCTCAACTAAATGACATCCACATTACACCCTCGCTGATTTCTAACATAATCTCAAAACTTGACCCTCACAAAGCGAGTGGTGGGGATCGAATCCAATCATAGTCTTAAAGAAATGTGCCCCTGAACTCTCCTCTGCCCTTTCTAAGCTCTACAACTTCTGCCTATCTTCTTCCTGCTTTCCTGCCTGTTGTAAGTCTTCCTCTATAGTTCCTATATTTAAGAACACTGGAGAACCCTCGGACCCCGCAAATTACCGCCCTATCAGCCTTCTTCCAATCTTTGGCAAAGTGTTCAAAGCCATTATCAATGCCGAGGTGGTTCAGAATCTCACAGCCCGCAGGCTCCTCTCGGACAAACAGTGTGGCTTCCACTTCATCAGGTCTATTGCTGATATGCTAATGACCATCACCAAGTATATATACCAGGCTCTCGACAAGAATGGTGAAGCCCGAACCATTGCCTTGGATATCTCTAAAGCATTCAACAGAGTCTGACATGCTGGCCTTCTACAGAATCTGCGAAGCTATGGTATAACTGGACTTTTGTTAGACCTAATCCAGCCATTCCTCTCGAACCGCACATTGAAGGTGGTATTAAACGGACATGCCTCCCAGAACTACCCTACAAACGCGGATGTCCCTCACAGCTCTATCCTAGATCCTACGCTCTTCCTGATCTACATCAATGATCTCCCCGATGGCATAACATCCCACATAGGCATGTACGCCGATGACACCACAGTTTACTCTTGCCTCGATCAAAAATCTGGTGTGAGCAACAAGGCAAACCTTGCTGCTGAGCTTGAAAAGGACCTCCAATCCGAGGTGGACTGGGGTAAGATATAGCTCGTAAATTTCAATTCTTCCAAAACGAAGCTGCTATCAATTAACCACCATAGACAACCACACCTACCTCCCATTAGCATGGAACAGGCTTGCCTCCCAGAGAGTAAAACACTACGCCTGCTTGGCCTCACACTCTCAGTGGACCTCAAGTGGAATGACTATATCGAATTCATTGCTAAATCCACTGTTATGAAAGTCGGTTCTCTGTGCAGGGCCCGGAAGTTCTTTCCATCTGAATCTATCCTGTACATATATAAATCTACCATCCGCCCATGTATTGAGTACTGCTGCCATATCTGGTCGGGTGCCCCTGCTATTTTCCTCGGGCTTCTTGACAAAATACAACGGAGAATCTGTAATGTGGTCGATACCAACTTGGCTGACTGCCTGCAGTCTCTCTCACCGGCGTGACGTGGCTTCCCTGTGCCTCTTCTATAAATACTTTCATGGCTTCTGCTCCGATGAACTTAGATCACTGGTGCCCCCTAGGTACGAACTTCCCGCCTGTGGAATTCCCTTCTGCATACTTGTTTCCCTGACAGCTACAATCTCCGGGAGTTTAAATGTGAGGTTAATAGACACCTCCTAACACACTCACACCCATTCTCTCAAACACTCTTCCTATGTACCTCCTTACTCATCTATCACCCTCCATCTGACATTTCCTATACCTAATAGCTCTCTCAGCACCTTCCCCTATGTAACCCCCTGCACTATAGTGGCAGTGGAATGCCTTGGTTGGGGTGAAACGATTAAAAAAAAAGAAAAAAAAACACCAAGATGTGGCACAAGACTAAAAGGGGCACTCAGTGAGCAAAGAGTTCAATAGAATAATTATCATGAAAATATTTACAGAGGCAACCTTATAGCAGTGAACCGAGCAAGAACATTTCAGTATCACTTTCATTACAATTGTGAATTGATCTGTAGCACTTGATATATTTGATAAACTCTTTACATTTTAACATAAATGAAAATACATTAATAAATAATTTCATGACAAATCAGTTGTAATATAGTGTTGATCATGTTAAACAAGTTGAGTGTTGTGGTACAATGGATATCAGTTCTGAATGAGAAATTGGAGAGCAGAGTTCGAATACCAGTTGAATTTGTTTAATTCACCTGTGGCGCAGTGGATATTGGCTCGGAACGAGAAATCAGGGTACCGAGTTCGAATTCCAGTTGAATTCGTTGCATTCACTTACACACAAATACCCTTGGGAAAGGTATTAATCCATCTTTTCCCTCCAGTTATGGGTTAAATAATAGGACAGATTGGGTTCTATAGCCTTGGTCAGCAACCAGTCTACTGCAGAAAGCAATGACAACCTACTGCGGGATAATCTTCTGCCCAGTCAGTCATGTCTCTTTGGAGACATGATCACCCAAGCGTGTTTCACGTATGGCACTTAACTGACTGATCATAAGTACCCTTTGGAAAAGTATTAATCCATCTCTTCTTCTTCCAGCTATAAGTTGAATAGCAGTACAGACTCTGTTCTGTAGCCTTGGTTGGCAACCAGCTTACCGCATTAAGAAATGGCAACCTACTTCGGGAAAATCTTCTGCCTCGCTAGTCATATCTCGAAAGAGAAATGATCACCCAAGCGTGTATTACATATGGCAATTGACTGACTGAATGATTGTTAATCTTTTGTCTTTTACGACTTATCAAACTTTTGTAGATTATTTAAAGCTAGGAAATATTTTTTAATTGTAAGAATGTTTTGAAGATAATAATGCTTTACTGATACAAGTCCTATTAATTAACCCATAACTGGGGAGTGAAGAGGTGGATTCATATCCTTCCTGGGAGTATTTGGTTATAAGTGAATATAATGAACTCAGCTGGAATTTTGAACTCTGCTCTCCAATTTCTCATTTCAAGCCTTTACCCATTACACCACTCGCACATCTAAGCTTACAGCACCTGGTATTCCGAAGTGGTCACTTATCTAGGTACTGATAGGTAACCACTGTATTGCTTAACTTTGGTTATCAAACCAGAACCAGTGTTTTAATGTTACATAGCTGTAAGCTTAACCTTTAATAAGATAAAAATTTTCTTCAAATATCCAAGACTCATTAAATTTTGACCTGCTGGGAAAAAAACATCTTACCCCAGGGTGACCTGAAACAAGGACATTAATCTCTTTATGATATTTTACATGCTTAATATCAAGTTGTTTGTTTAAGGCTTCTCAGATTTGAATTATTGTCGAATTCATTTAATTCACTTATGCACAAATATTTTTGGGGAAAGGTATGTATCTATCTCTTTTCCCTCAAGATATGTTGAATAGCAAATCAGGTTGGGTTCTATAGCCTTGATTAGCAACCTACTACAGGAAAATTTTCTGCCTAATCAGTCATGTCTCAAAAGAGTCATGATCACCCAAACGTGTATCACGTATGGCAATTAACTGATTGAATAAGATTCTGCAGAGGTATCCAATAAAGTATACCACAAAATCGTGTTGGAACTGCTCAGCAACCTTGATATATTTTGGAAGGCACTCATGGTATCAAGAATCCATACTGTCAGGAAACTGTCTACATGCAGATAGAAAATGAGTTCAGCAGATATACAAAAATAGAAAGGGGTGTAAGACAAGGATATGTCTTCTCACCTGACTTTTTTAAACTATACAGCAAAGCAATTTTGAGAGAAGTAAAAGGATTTATTATTGGTGGCCACAATCTTAACAATATATGGCATGCAAACGACGTGATGATAGCAGACACAGAAAGAAAACTACAAAAGCTCTTCCAGAAGGTAATGAAGGAAATCAAGAAGAAAGTAATAAATATCAGCTGCAAGAAGACAGAATGCATGGTTGTTAGCAAAATGACAAGCACCATTTTCAAATTGGAGATAAAATCAAAACAAGTACGAAAATTTAAATACCTGGGAAGAGTTTTAACAAAGGATAGAAAGTGTGACACTGAAATCCAAAGGCATATTGGAATGGCCAAAGAAGCATTCCAAGATCTATTGGAAAATAGGTAAATTTCATTAGAAACAAGAAAAAGAATACCAAACTGCCATGTGATGTCTGCCCTCCTGTGTGGCAGTGAGTGATGGATGATCTGCTCACAGACAAAGAGGAAACTTCAAGGAACAGGAATACTGATCTCCAGAGGATGCCAAGGATACAGTGAATCAAACATGTGACCAACTAATACTTAACATCTAGAAAAGACAGTTAAAGTTCATAATGAGAAAAGATGGGTTGGAAAATCAGATACTCACAGCAAGAGGGACAGAGGAAAAGAAGACATAGTGAGCTCGAATAAATGGATGGTGTAACTGGGCTTAGAATAAATAGCAGAAAGACAAAGTTTATTACTTGCTACAAGGGACAGGAAGTTGTGGAGAGTCATGATCGCCTACGTTCTGAGGAGACCTGGTACATAATAGAAGCAAAAACATCACAAACAAATGTGACATCCAGTTTTCAGAGATAAATTGGCCATCTCATTCTCCAGATCTGATTGCTCCAGAATTTTTTCTAGGGAACTATCTTAAGGAAAAAGTTCATGTCAACAAGCCCCAAATAATTGCAGATCTTAAAAATAACATTAGAACAGAAATTAGATCACTGAAGCCACAGATATTAAGGGTTGTTATGGAATACACTTAGAGTACGTTTATGTGAATTTGAAAATGGTTGTCATCTTTCATACTTCTTCTATATGCCATGTCCCTTCAGGATGTAGGTGATCATGGCCCACCACATCTTCCTATCCCTTGTAACTCTTAACACCCTTTCTCTTCTTACTCCTCCCAAACCCTGCTCTGCTATTTATTTGCTCAAGCCTATCAAGTATGTTATGCATTGCTTTCTCCTGCTTTTCTTTCCCTTTATATGTCCTGTGAGTATCAAATTCTCCAAGCCTTCCTTCCTTGTTACATGTCCCAGAAATTTCAACTGTCTTTTCCTGATGTTAAGTATAAGTTACCTTTTCATTTCCATCCTCTCTAAAACCTTGTTATTGCTAACATGTTTGGTCCGTGGTATCCTCAGCATTCCTCTGTAGAACCACATTTCAGTTGCTTCAAGTCTTTCCTTCATCTTTGATGAGATTGTCTATCATTGAAGGACAGAAATCACATAACAATCCAATACTCTCTTCTTTGTTTCCAATGAAATTTTCCTGTTTCTTTATACTTTGCTTAGCTTTTGGAATGCATCCTTAGCCATGCCAATACGCCTTCATATCTCAGTGTCACACTTTCCGGCCTCTGTTAGAACACTTCCGAGGTATTTAGATGTCTGCATCTGTTTGATTTTAGTATCCCTGACTTTTAGCTGGCATTTTGGGCTCCTCTTTTAGCTGAACTTATTATTTAATCCATAGGAGTTAGTTATCCTTATGGCACTGTTCATGAGAAGAAATAGTCTTGTTTCCGTTAATTTGTTCTTGAGAGACTTTTAGAAGCCAAGCAAGATGACGGTAGATACAATGTAACTATTTATATGAATAGAAGACTTCAGTAATAGACCTGCTTCTGGACTGACAAGTTGCAAGACCTTTTTGAGGTTTGGTGAATGAAAACTGCTTTTGATTTTCTATTAGACCAGCTGACATGACATCCAGGGATTGAATACAGCATCATCAGGTGATTATTGAATGTGTTTCATGCACTTAGACATTTTCTTGTAACAGTTGTCATTCCATCTGGAGAGAAAGTGTTAGGTAAGTAAACATTAAAAGATCCTAAATGAAACTTAAATATTGAATAATAATAAGTAGATCTTAAAAGCACATAACTAGATTTTCAATATAATTAGACCTTGAAGAACTATGAATTCTAAAGCAACATAAGTAAACTAGGAAGAGCCAAATCTTCAAAGAAACAAGTAAAGTTTAAATCAACAAAATTAAAACTTTGAAGAAACATAAAATGTGTCAGTTAAAGTTGAAAATACAGTGACTGCATCCCTTTGTAAAGGAGTACACTCCACTTCAATAAAAGGGGCCACATGTTTAATATATCTACTTTCCTAACTCTCATAGAAGCCAAATCCTTACCTAATTTTTCTGTCATGCAAGCTAAACCCATGTTTTTCTTTTCTGACTCTTGTTCAAGCCAAACCCGTGTTGGGCTATTTTGACTCTTGTTCAAGCCAAACTCATGTTGGGCTATTTTGACTCTTGTTCAAGCCAAACTCGTGTTGGGCTATTTTGACTCTTGTTCAAGCCAAACTCGTGTTGGGCTATTTTGACTCTTGTTCAAGCCAAACTCGTGTTGGGCTATTTTGACTCTTGTTCAAGCCAAACTCGTGTTGGGCTATTTTGACTCTTGTTCAAGCCAAACTCGTGTTGGGCTATTTTGACTCTTGTTCGAGCCAAACTCATGTTGGGCTATTTTGACTCTTGTTCAAGCCAAACCCGTGTTGGGCTATTTTGACTCTTGTTCAAGCCAAATCCATGCCTACCATTTTTGACTCTCATGTTAACTAACTCGATGTCTACCTTCTTTGGTTCTTTTACGAGCCAATTCCATGTCTACTTTCTGTTTTCTTCTTTTTTTTTACTATTGTGCAAACCAATCCTGGGTCTACTATTTTTAACTCTTATGTAAAGCAAACCTGTCTACTGTTGTTTTACCATTGTGTAATCTATTTCCATGTCTACCTTTTTGACTTATGTGCAGACTAAATCCATGTCTATTTTCTAATATTTATAAAAATGGCAAAATTCCGCATTGAATAACCTAGAAATGGTTAATATATCATAAAACAAACTGATCCATAAACATTAAAAAAATGTGGGTAAACTTTGAAGAAATATAAGTAATTCCGACAAATAGATTTTCAAGGAACAAGGATAAGCCTTAAAATAACATGAACTTACTTCATGTACTTCACTTACCAAATCAATTGTTTAATGTTATTTGTCAGCTTCAGTTATTTAGACATCAATGTCAGTATTGACTCAAGAAATATGAATTTTATTAGTTCTAAACCAATGCTCTAATCACTGTGCTATCACTCTCAGCTTAACTCAGAAAAAACAATAGCTATAAACAGCTTGTGACTAAAGCAATTGTTTCCAAGGTGGCTTGAAAAATTCCTTCTAAAAAAAAAAATTCCATCATTTGTATTGAAATAAATAAAATCTGCTTCATCATGCTTTTTGATAAGAAATGGTTACAGCAGACACCTACACATATGGTCATGTTTTCTGCCCTTCACACTTTCTTCCCAGAATTTTAATCTACAGGCAGTCAATGAAGCTGATACACAGGCATGATAATTGGATGTGTTCTTGATTGCACAAGGAGAATAAAATCACTATGCAGACTTTCTATTTTTAATTTCTCCTTACTGGACAACTGGCCAGTAGCAGACAATTCAAATGAAAAGATTTTTAGTGCAGGATTTTTTTTTATATATATAATTTAGTGATCAGGCTACTTTTTCTTTTTATTCTTCTTTTTTTTTTAGAGGGCTTAGCAGTGGGAGAGAGGAGAGTGATGTACGGTCTTAGATTCCATTTCAAAGTCACACGTGCTAGCAATGGAACAATCTACATCTGTTTAATAATAGAGCAAGTAATTTACTCATCTTTTGTACCACTAATAATGGCCTTCCATACTTTTTTTTTAATATCTGTAAATTGTACATTACAATGACATTTTCTTTGCAAACATAGCAGATAATCTTCCATTGTCTCCCTCAATGCTTTTAATTAAGAACTATTCTTCAAAACTTATTGCTCCAATCTGTTCTGGCTTATGGCCATATGACATTGAAACACCAGTTCTCATATGACCACCAAAGTTAAGTAAAATCAAGCTTGGTCAGTATCTAAATGAGTGACTGCTTTTTGTTAGTTGTTTTGTTTTTATGGCAAATCAATCTCAGCAGGTCATTTATTGCCAACTAAATTTTATTTATTTATTGCTAGTAATACCTTTATCTTTCAACAATTTATTGTCGTTTTTTTATATAAGTTTTTGTGTCTAGTAATACTTTTCTCTTTTTGAGTATCAAGATTCATTGGGATTTGTTTTTAAGGGCAGGGTCCTCAAGTCCTACCCTTGTTATTTAACCCATAACTGGAGGGAATGGACAGATTAATACCTTTCCCAATGGTACCAGTGCTTAAGTAAATGCAGGGTATTCAACTGGAGTTCAAACTCGGCTCACCGATTTCTCTTTCCGAGCCGATATCCACTGCACCACAACGCACATCTGTCACTATACGCTTACCTGGTATTCCCAAGCAGTCACCCATCTAAGTACTGACCAGGCTCAACGTTGCTTAACTTCGCTCTGTCTCTCAGTAAGACTTTTATCCCTAAATCATTATTATCTTCAAAGTAATTTTTACAATCTAAAAATATTTTCTAGTTTTAAATAACCTGCAAGAGGTTGATAAACCTTAAACGAATCAATCTAATCTGCTCTATTATTTCATCCATAGCCGGGTTATAGATGTTTGCCTTTTCCAAGGACATTAGTGCAGAATGGATGCAAAGAGCTTCAACCAGAATATGAACTTGGCTTGCTTATTCCATTTTCCTTATTAATAACCATTGTGATCTGTACATCCCAAACCAAACATATAGTAGGAAACAGAAATGCATACAAGAATTCCTAACAGTATTTATGAAAGTTTTGTTTGTTTAATAGTATATCAACACTTTATCAGTTATCTAAAGGCAAAATTTAATTTTCTTGCAAGCTTTGAAGTCATAAAAAATATTTTTCTGCCTTCACAATTGAATACATGGTAGATATTCAACATTTGTACATATACATGTTTGTGTGGACATAATTATTAAAGGCAGTAATATGTGTGTTCTATATTGTAGTTTTGTTAGAGTTATGTTTTAGAACACAGTTTGAAATTGTAAGCTATTATATGGGTTAATGTCGTGAAAAAGTTCTTTCATGTTGGTTGATTTTGTTTAGTGGCATTTCAACTTCTATGGGTTGTTTAATACTGAAATCTAAATATTTTGAACACATTTTTATGGCTTCAAATACAGATAAAAATGTATTGTTGGTCATTCTGCTATAAAATTTGTTATTGATAATGTAATATATTATGCTGGAAAACAATGAGGAACACACACACACACACACACACACACATACACACACACAATCCTATATTTTTATTCTTCACTGGTGATGTTTTTGTGAAACAGAAGGGCAGCTGGAGAGAGTCGCACACACGAAAAGACTGTCAGAAGTTGGAAGCTAGTGGAAGTTCTCTCTGCCTGTTCAGCTAAAAACTGCCAATTTTATATAGCCCCAAAACCCCTACACATATTTTGCTTTTTCAGGTTGTTGCTCTGTTGATATCATCTATGGCCAGATATATCTGTCAACCATCCTTGCTGTTTATTGGCTTTCATGCTGGTTGTCGTGTGTCTGTGTGTGTTTTTGTATTTACTTTGTTCAAACAGTTTTTCTCATCTTTGTTGCCATATTCACATTTCGGACATTGAACGTGCTGGCTTTTTTCAGATGGTTTTGAATTCAGAATTTTTCCTTCTTTTAGACTATCTGCTACCTAGCACTATAGAATCCAGTCTGTTCTGCTATTTATCCATAGCTGGGGAGAGAAGAAATGGATTCATACATTTCTCAAATTAGAGAGCTGAGTTCAAATTCCAGTTGAGTTCTTTACATTCACTTATGTGCTAAGTGAATGTAAAGAACTCAACTGGAATTTGAACTCAGCTCTCTAATTCCTCAATCCAAGATGCTATCTATCACTCCACTGTGCCTCCAAATTACTGCCATGCATGATAATTTTTTATACCCCCCTGACTATCATGACCAATCAAAAAATTTACTTGCTCAATAAAAACCGTTGCTCAAATTATTGCCCAATTAGTCCAATTTAGCTCTTCTTGGCCAAGTACTAAAGGTCTTAATCAATTAAATTGTTTAATCATCTTAATGCACATATAGTCTTTTTTTTTAATAAACAGTATGACTTTCTATTTCTCTAGATCTACTGCTGACATGTTAACGGTTATTACTGAAATTGTCTATCAAGCTTTAGATAAGAACTCAAATTATTGCCTAATTAGTCCAATTTAGTTTTTCTTGGTGTTGCCATCAAAGGTCATAATCAATTAAATGTTTAATCATCTTAATGCACATAGTCTTCTTTTAATAAACAGTATGACTTTCGGCTCTCTAGATCTACTGACATGTTACTTAAGGACACTGAAATTGTTCATCAAGCTTTAGACAAGAACTCAAATTATTGCCCAATTGAACTAATTTTAGTTTTTCTGCAAAGTACTAAAGGTCATAATCAATTAAATTGGTTAATCATCTTAATGCACATAGTCTTCTTTTTTTAATAAACATGACTTTTCATTTCTCTAGATCTACTGCTGACATGTTAATGGTTATTACTGAAATTGTCTATCAAGTTTAGATAAGAACTCAAATTATTGCCCAATTAGTCCAATTTAGCTCTTCGGCAAAGTACTAAAGGTCATAATCAATTAAATTGGTTAATCATTCACGCACATAGTCTTCTTTTTAATAAACAGTATGACTTTCATTTCTCTAGATCTACTGCTGACATGTTAATGGTTATTACCGAAATTGTCTAACGCTTTAGAAAGAACTCAAATTATTGCCCAATTAGTCCAATTTAGTTTTACAAAGTACTAAAGGTCACAATCAATTAAATTGGTTAATCATCTTAATGCACATAGTCTTTTTATTAAAACAGTATGACTTTCATTTTCTAAAGATCTATTGCCGACATAATGGTTATTACTGAAATTGTTCACTAAGCTTTAGATAAGAACTCAAATTATTGCCCAATTAGTCCAATTTAGCTCTTCTTGGCAAAGTACTTAAAGGTCATAATCAATTAAATTGGTTAATCATCTTAATGCACATAGTCTTCTTTTTTTAATAAACAGCATGACTTTTCATTTCCCAGATCTACTGCTGACAGCGTTATCAATACCGAGAAATCATTGTTCAATGCTTTAGATAAGAACTCAAATTATTTCATATTTAGTCCAATTTAGTTTTTCTTGCAAAATACCAAAAGGTCATAATCAATTAAATTGGTTAATCATCTTAATGCACATAGTCTTTTTTTAATAAACAACACTTTCATTTTCAGATTCACTTTCGCTGACATGTTAATGGTTATTACTGAAATTGTTCATCAAGCTTTAGATAAGAACTCAAATTGTTATTGCCCAATTAATTCAATTCGTAGCTCTTCTTGGCAAACATACCAAAGGTCATAATCAATTAAATTGTTTAATCATCTTAATGCACATAGTCTTTTTTTAATAAAAAGGTATGACTTTCATTTCTCTAGACCATCATTGACATGTTATCACATACTGAAATTGTCTATCGCTTTAGATAAGAACTCAAATTATTGCCCAATTAGTCCAATTTAGCCTTCGGTAAAGTACTAAAGGCTTCATAATCAATTAAATTGGTTAATCATCTTAATGCACATAGTCTTTTTAACAAAATAGCATACTCTCATTTTCAGACTACTGTCGACATGTTAAACGTTATTACTGAAATTGTTCTACTTAAGCTTTAGATAAGAACTCAAATTATTGCTCAATTAGTCCACCTAGTTTTTCTACAAAGTACTAAAGGTCAAAGTAATCAATTAAATTGGTTAATCATCTTAACGCACATAGTCTTTTTTTAATAAACAAAATATGACTTTCATTTTCTCTAGATCTACTGCTGACATGTTAATGGTTATTACTGAAATTGTCTATCAAGTTTAGATAAGAACTCAAATTATTGCCCAATTAGTCCAATTAGCTCTCTTAAACAAAGGCCTAAAGGCTTAACCAATTAAATTGGTTAATCATCTTAATGCACATATTTTCTTTTTTTAACAATACATGGATTATCATTTCTCTAGATCTACTGACATGTTAATGGTTACTGAAATTATCTAATGTTTTCAGATAAGAACTCAAATTATTGCCCAAATTAATCAATTTAGCTTTTCTTGCAAAGTACTAAAGGTCATAACCGAACAAATTGGTTAATCATCTTAATGCACATAGTCTTTTTAATAAACAGTATGACTTTCATTTCTTCGTAGATTCATCATTGACATGTTAATGGTTATTACTGAAATTGTCTATCAAGCTTTTTGATAAGAACCCAACTATCGCCCAATTAGTCCAATTTAGCTCTTCTTGGCAAAGTACTAAAGGTCATAATCAATTAAATTGTTTAATCAAATTTTAATGCACATAGTCTTTTAACAAATGTACAGACTTTCATTTCTCTAGATCTACTGCTGACATGTTAATTATTACTGAAATTGTTCATCAAGCTTTAGATAAGAACTCAAATTATTGCCTAATTAGTCCAATTTAGCTCTTCGGCAAAAGTACTGAAGGTCATAATCAATTAAATTGGTTAATCATCTTAATGCACATAGTCTTTTAATAAACAGTATGACTTTTCATTTCTCTAGATCTACTGCTGACATGTTAATGGTTAATATCGAAATTGTCTATCAAGCTTTAGATAAGAACTCAAATTATTGCCTAATTAGTCCAATTCTACCTTCTGGTAAAGTACTAAAGGTCTTAATCAATTAAATTGGTTAATCATCTTAATGCACATAGTCTTCTTTTTTAATAAACAGTATGACTTTCATTTCTCTAGATCTACTGCTGACATGTTAATGGTTATTACTGAAATTGTCTATCAAGCTTTAGATAAGAACTCAAATTATTGCCCAATTAGTCCAATTTAGCTCTTCTTGGCAAAGTACTAAAGGTCATAATCAATTAAATTGGTTAATCATCTTAATGCACATAGTCTTCTTTTTTAATAAACAGTATGACTTTCATTTCTCTAGATCTACTGCTGACATGTTAATGGTTATTACTGAAATTGTCTATCAAGCTTCTTTTTTTTTTTTTATAAGCGTTTCACCCCGAGCAAGGCATGCCACTGCCACTACTGTGCAGGGGGCTACGTAGAGTGGAGAAAGGCTGGTTAAATATAGGAAATAACAGAGGGTGGGTGATAGGCGGGTAAGGATACCGAGAATGAGGGTTGGGTAGATGAGAGTGTTGTGAGAATAGTTGGGAGTTAGTGTGATAGGAGGTGTCTATTGACCCTACATTTAAACACCTGGAGATTGTAACTGTCGGGAAAGCAGACTTGTGGAAGGGAGTTCCACAGGCGGGAAGCGCGAGAAAAGAAGCTGTTGGAGTAGAATTTACGGTTACATCTTATTTGTTTAACTGTAAAAGAGTAGGACCTAGTTGCTAATCTAGTATCTCGTGTAAATTCGTGCTTAGGTGGCACCAGTGATCTGAGCTCATCGGAGCAGAAGCCATGATAATTGCGCAACTTGACCCACACAAAGCGAGCAGCGGTGACGGAATCCCAGTCATAGTACTGAAGAAAGATAAGAACGGCAGATCTCTTAAAGGCATTCAACAGGGATTTGCTTGCTGGTCTTTTCTATGAGTTCAATAACTATGGAGTCTCTGAATGAATATTTGACTTAATCCTATTGTTCTTAACAAATTATATACATGGTATTTTTTAAGAAAACCCTTATGATTATAAAATATTCTTTTATTAAACTACAGCATGTCTTTTGCCTTTATATCTGTTGTGTTGTGGAATGAAGAGATACACCGAGAATTGTAGCTAAATGACTTTATTAACAGAGTGGTACAACCAAGATGTATATACAATATTTAGTCTCTTGCAGTAGTAGGTGTAACTTCCCGAAGTACATGATAATGACAACACCCACTGTGCTTAGTGCAGATTGTCTTTTATACATCTGGACAACCAGATGTCACATGCTACGAGCCACAACACAACAAGACCAAATATCAATAGAGATTTCCTATCTATACAAAGGGTATGTATAAGTAGTTATACATTAATGAAAAACAAAATATGCACGCAAAATGAATTGTATTGATTCTACAGATATATGAATAGTAAACATACCAATCTCTCAATTATTCAATTTTTTTTTTTACTCCTGTCATTCATACATTTCTTTTTACCTGCAAAACATTTATTATTATCATTTATTAAAAAATAAAAGTTATAATAAATGTATTACAGAGGATGTGCGTTGTGGTACAGTGGATATCGACTCGGAACGAGAAACCGTGGAGCCGAGTTCAAATTCCAGTTGAATCCACTGCATTCACTTATGCGCAAATACCCTTGGGAAAGGTATTAATCTATCTAATCCTTCCAGTTATGGGTTAAAAAGCAGGACAGATTGGGTTCTATAGCCTTGGTGGGCAACCAGTCTACCACAGAAAGCAATGGCAACCTACTGCGGGATAATCTTCTGCCCAATCAGTCATGTCTCTTTTGAGACATGATCACCCAAGCGTGTATCATGTATGGCACTTAACTGACAGACTGATTACAGGTTAAGAAACCTTTATCCGAAATTCTTGGGATTGGAAGCACTTTAGTTTTCAGATTTTGGAATACAAGCTATTTAATTTGTATATGGCATCTATAAGATGGGATAGCTTGAGGTAACTTGGCATATACCTTAAAGGTAATTTTATATAACATTTGATAAATTTTATATGCATACAGATATAGTTAATGACACTAGTCAAGTAATGTTCACATAGATTTTTAAGTGGGGAAATGAAGATTTTACGTAAAAATAATGTTTTGTACTTTCTGTACATATACAAAAAGAATATAATCACTACTTACAAAAGTTTATATATATATACATATATATATATATATTTATTATAAATTATGTTTTAGAACATGTACATAATTTCTTCTATATATGTCCTCTTCCCTACAATCATATGGTTGTTTCCTCATGATTGTAGGGAAGAGGACATATATAGAAGAAATTATGTACATGTTCTAAAACATAATTTATAATAAATATTCACTGCTCTATACATCATATATTGAGCACTGTTTTAAATTAATGTTTTGGATGGAAAAAATTTTTCTTTTTTCTGTCCTCATTCTATACTCACTCGAATATATATATATATATATATATATATATATATATATATATATATATATATACATACAGAGTGTCCATAAAGTCTGTGTGCACTTTAAATAATTTATAACTTTATTTGTATTTGGGATAGAAATAATCTGTAAAAGATGTTATACAGTTTAATGTACCTAATTTTAAGTATAGTTATTAAATAATTCTTTACCACAAAATTTGCAACAATTTTTAGAGAAGTAAACAGATGGATCGTAAGGGGTGGACCATTTTGTTGGCCTCCACATTTGCCAGATTTGACTCCATTAGATTTTTTTTTTTTTTTTTATGGGGACATGTGAAAACAATTGTGTATGCAACCAAACTTAGTTCATTAGAAGATTTCAAAGCTAAAATAACTGATGTGATTTCAGGCATTACTGTAAATCAGTCGGCAAATGTTTTCTGTGAACTGCAAAATCGTATTACCCTTTGTACTTCTAATGATGGAGGACATGTGGAAACTTAAATCAAATTTCAATAAAACCTAAATTTACTTCTTTCTACTCCTTTTTACAAATTATTTCTATCACAAATACAAATAAATTAATAATTTTTTTAAAGTGCACACAAACTTTATGGACACCCTGTATATATAAATGCAATATAAATACTACATCAGGTTTTTTTTTTTTTTTTAATCGTTTCACCCCGAGCAAGGCATTCCACTGCCACTATAGCACAGGGGGTTACATAGGGTCGGGGAAGTGATGGGAAAGGATGGTTAGATATAGGAAATGTCAGAAGGAGTGTGATAGACGGGTAAGGATACCGAGAATGAGGGTTGGTTAGATGGTGAGAGTGTTTGAGCGAATAGATGCAAGTTAGTGTGTTAGGAGGTGTCTATTGACCTTACATTTAAACTTCTGGAGATTGTAGCCATCGAGGAAGCAGGCATGTGGAAGAGAATTCCACAGGCAAGAAGCGCAAGAAAAGAAACTGTTAGAGTAGAAATTACGGTTACATCTTATCTGTTTCACTGTAATAGTGTGGGACCTAGTTGTTAATCTAGTATCTCGTGTAAATTTGTACCTAGGCAACACCAATGACCTCAGTTCATCAGAGCAGAGTTGCGAGAAACTGGATGGAGAGGGTACATCATTGATGACATCATTGTGTGAAAAAAATCAGATAAGCTATTAGTCTCTACCAATGAGAGGTCATAGTTTTGTTTAAAGGCATATCAACCTCTGTGGGTTATTTAATGCCAAAAAGGTAGGGTCTTAAGTTGTTTGTTTTTGGGGGTTTTTTTTAATGTTTGGTTATAGTGAGAAGGTTTATTTAGTCAGATTTTAAATGAAAATTTTTTCTTTTTCTTTTTTATTTTAGAAAACTGAAAATGTCTTTTAGTTTGTATTCAAAGATGTTTTGTTGAGAATAATTTTTTTCTTCAAAAATGTATTGTTGGTAATATTTTTCCTTCAAAAATGTATATTTTTCTATAAAAGTCTATTTTTATGTACATATTTCTATAAAAGTCTATTTTATGCTTTCATAGTGCTTTGGGAGGGGGCTAACTATTTGCCCATAGCTGGTACCCTAACAGGTGCTACCACTCTGGGTCAGGGTGGACCTGGGAACAACAGCAATTAAAAGGTGGTTCCATGCTCCTCACAACCTCTCACTCAGAGGCCTTGCTGCCGGATGCAGTTTACCATTATGCCCAGGACCATCTACCAATGATGCTGTGTTTTGATTAAAATGTTAAAGTACATACAGGTATATTTGTTATGATACACACAAGTAGAGTATTTGTATAAAAACAAAACATGGATTCTGAAGGCAATTAAATGTAAGGAAAACTGAAAAAAGTCAGTGTTCTATTTATAGTACTGCAAAGCAATAATCATACGAGGTGGAGTCATGCTGCTTTCTGAAATTTTCCATTTGTACCAAGTCATGTCAGCACTTGAAAAACTTTGGGATTTTTTAATTTCTATGAAGGATACTCAACCTGTAAAATAAAAAAACTAGAAAAAAAATAAATATTACAAATGATTTTAATGAATTCGAGTATTAAATGAATCCTAAAACCACTATTATAATCAGTCAGTCAGTTAAGTGCCACACATGATAGACGCTTTGGGCGATCATGTCTCGAAAAAGACGTAACTGACTGAGCAGAAGATTATCCTGCAGTAGGTTACCATTGCTTTCTGTGGTAGACAGAAATAAATTATTAATTTATTTGTATTTGTGATAGAAATAATCTGTCCTATTATTTAACCCATAACTGGAGGGAAGAGATGGATTAATACCTGTCCAGGGGTATTTGTGCATAAGTGAATGCAAGGTATTCAATTGGAATTCGAACTCAGCTTCCCAATTCATCGTTCCGAGCCAATATCCACTGCACCACAATGCACATCCTATTATAATACTGGTATATATAGTATTTACTGTATACTTACTTTTATAGCCCCCTGTACACAACCAACACAATAAATATTTACACCCGAAACAAAAAATACACAGTTAAAAAGGGAATTATTTTTCACAGTATGATATCTGTTGAACATTGACCTGAAGATTCTTTTAATTTCAGACAAAGAATTCATTCCTTGTAGAAATAGTATTTTATGTTTGCCCTTGTCTCAGCTAAATTTAGAACAAGTGCTGACTGCTGATTAAAGATACTAACCAAACATTCAAGTAATGTGGTCAGTTCAATTCACTACAAGATATCACAGAACTTGTTGTTAGCTCCCTGCCATATTCCTGGAACACATGGTTTGGCACCATCTCCAAAATTCAGTGCAATGCTGCTGAATTTATGTACTTTGAAACTTGGGCCAAAGTTCTAATGTTGTTATAAAGCCAAACAGTTTCTGGTAAATGTTTCTTGGCTTTTAATTCTATCTTAAAAATTATGTAGAAATAAAGGATTCAAAGTTGGATTGTTACAAAAATGTACTGGATACTGGTTATTGTTGATATGAAAAGGAAATAAATTATTTAATAAATGCATCATAAATGAGTTATTTTAAAAAGAACAAAACAAATAAAGGATTCAAAGTTGGATTGTTACAAAAATGTACTGGATACTGGTTATTGTTGATATGAAAAGGAAATAAATTATTTAATAAATGCATCATAAATGAGTTATTTTAAAAAGAACAAAACAAAAAATGACTATCTATCAAACGATTTACAAAATCTGTGGCTTACGGCCTATCACGTTAAATACACCGATTCTCGCTCGATCACCGAAGTTAAGCAACGTTGAGCCTGGTCAGTACTTAGATGAGTGACCGCTTGCAAATACCAGGTAAGTGAATAGTGATGGATGTGCATTGTGGTGCAGTGGATATTGCCTTGGAAAGAGAAATCGGTGAGCCAAGTTCGAATTTCAGTTGAATACCTTGCATTTACTTAAGCACTGGTACCCTTGGGAAAAGTATTAATCCGTCCCTTCCCTCCAGTTATGGGTTAAATAACAAGGACTTGGGGACTCTGCCCTTAAAAACAAATCCCAATGAATCTTGATACTCGAAAAGAAAAAGTATTACTAAACACAAAAACTTATATGAAAAACAACAATAAATTGTTGAAAGAAAAAGGTATTAACAGCAATAAATAAATCAAAATTTAGTTGGCAATAAATGACCTGCTGAGGTTGATTTGCCATAAAAACAAAACAACCAACCAAACAACAAAATCTGTGAAACAAAGATGAATACAAAAGATAAAACTCAGCTGTACGATTCCTTAATCCGAGCCGCAATCCATTACTCCCCCGTGCCTCCAAATTACTGCCATTGGTTTTATCAATAACTGATTAATAAAGATGCATAGTTAATGTTATATATTTGGGCAATCCTTCTTTTATACATGTTTGATTAATCCTTCACTTTAGTGTAAAATAAACTACTGAATGCCATAATGTATGTATGTATGTATGTATGTATGTAATTGTTTGCAAGCTGATGTCACAAGTTTGTGTTTATTGGGCAGATCCTCATTGTGCAAACCACTACTATCATAAAACTCAGCTAATCTTCCTATCTTTCTATTATCTATTTTTTCATATAGACAGATATAGACATAGAGATCATTACAGTATAATGATTCTCAGTTTCATAAAACAAGTGATCATCAGATGCAACTAACACATCTTGATTATTTACCCATGAAAAGACTAGTTTTACAAAGTGCAATTTTCAAACTTTTTTTTTTTTTTTTTTTTTTTTAATCATCTCACCCCAAGCAAGGCATTCCACTGCCACTATTGCACATGGGGCTACATAGGGGAAGGTAAAGAGAAGGGGTGGTTAGACATAGTGAATGTCAGGAGGAATGGGAGCAGGTTAGTGTGTTAGGAAGTGTCTATTGACCTTACATTTAAACTCCTGGAGATTGTATCCATCGGGGAAGCAATCGTGTGGAAGAGAATTTCACAGTCGGGAAGTGCGAAGAAAGAAACTGTTGGAGTAGAAGTTGCGGTTGCATTTTATTGGTTTCACTGTAAAAGGGTAGGATCTAGTTGCTAATCTAGTATCTCGTGCAAATTCGTATTTAGGGGGCACCAGTGATCATCGGAGCAGAAGCCGTGAAAGTATTTATAGAAGAGGCACAGGGAAGCCATGTCACGCCGGTGGGAGAGAGACTGCAGGCGGTCTGCCAAGTCGGTATCTATCACATTACAGACCCTCCTCTGAACCTTATCGAGAAGCCCGAGGAGAATAGCAGGGGCACCCGACCAGATATGGCAGCAGTATTCAATGCACGGGCGGATGGTAGATTTATAAATGTGCAGGATAGATTTAGACGGAAAAAACTTCCAGGCCCTACATAGAGAACCGACTTTCATAGCAGCAGATTTAGCAATGGATTTGATATAGTCATTCCATTTGAGGTCCGCTGAAAGTGTAAGACCAAGGAGGCGTAGTGTTTTACTCTCTGGGAGACAAGCCTGGTCCATGCTAATGGGAGGTAGGTGAGATTGTCGATGATGGTTAATTGAGAGTAGCTTTGTTTTAGAAGCATTAAAATTTACTAGCCATTTCTTACCCCAGTCCAATATGGATTGAAAGTTTTTTTCAATCTCGGCTGCGAGGTTAGCTTTGACGCCTACACCAGATTTTTGTAGGAGGCGAGAGTAAATTGTGGTGTCATCGACGTACAAACCTACTTGGGCTGTTATGGAATCAGGGAGATCATTAATGTATATCAGGAAGAGTGTAGGACCTAAGATGGAGCCTTGGGGGACACCTGCGTTTGTATGGTAGTTCTAGGGGGCATGTCTGTTTAATACCACCTTCATTGTGTGGTTAGAGAGGAATGACTGGATTAGTTCAAACAAATGTCCAGTTATACCATAGCTCCGCAGTTTACATAGAAGGCCAGCATGCCAAACTCTGTCGAACGCCTTAGATATATCCAATGCAACGGTTCGGGCTTCGCCATTCCTGCCGAGTGCCTGGTATATGTACTCGGTGATGGTCGTTAGCATATCAGCAAGCCATATTGCTTGTCCGAGAGGAGCCTGTGTGCTGTGAGATGCTGAACCGCCTCGGCGTTGATAATGGCTTCGAACACTTTGCCAAAGATCGGAAGAAGGCTGATAGGGCGATAATTTGCAGGGTCAGAGGGTTCTCCAGTGTTTTTAAATATAGGAACAAAAGAGGAAGATTTCCAACAGGCAGGAAAGCAGGAAGCAGATAGGCAGAGGTTGTAGAGCTTAGAAAGGACAGAGGAGAGTTCAGGGGCACATTTCTTTAAGACTATGGTTGGGATTCCGTCACCACCGCTCACTTTGTGAGGGTCAAGTTTTAAGATTATCTTAGAGACAAGCGAAGGTGTAATGTGGACATCATTCAGTTGTGCCTCGGTTCTAGGTGAGAAGTCGGGTGTAAAAACTCCAGATGAGTCCAGACTCGAATTGTTCGAGAATCTGCGGGCAAAGCATTCAGCCTTATCTGCTGGGGAGGTGAGGACCTCAAATTTGTTGATTAGTGGGTGTATTGTGGACGTGCTCTTGTTAAGTACTCTTTTACAGAGTCGCCAGTAGTCTTTAGCACTGAATTTAGAGCATGCTATGCGTTGCTTCATTCTGGCAGCAAACAACATCTTAGCTTCGTTAAGTATCCTTTTACACTTATTACGAGCTGAAGTGAATAGCCACCTGTTTTGGTCTGACGCATAGTTACGATAGAGTCGGAAGAAATGATTCCGGTGGGCAATGGCAGCCGAGCAAGATCTATTGTTATTTTTTCTGGTTTTTCAAAAGGCATTTGTCAACATGCTGGCAATTCCAAATTGTTTCATTCTTTTCATTTATTAATCTATTCACATTTTTGAATACTATAATTTCAAAATTTCCCGAATGACATAAAACCAATGAGACTGAGGTATGTATGTTTATTACAACTGAACATAATTATATCTTTGAAACAGATTCATTTAACTAATTTCACACACAAGCAAGGACCCACCTGTGGTAGGATTTTCGGTCATTTCTCAGCATTGTTACATGATGGGATCATCATGCCAAGGTGATATTATTAAGAAGTCACCTCCCTAACAAACTGAATTCAGAAAAATTAAAACCCAGATAGTCTCATAGTCAGAATGTTAACAATCTGACAACTCAACCAAGCCTCCATTTTTTTTTTCTTGCTCTTGTCAAATCTTAGGTAAGCCTTCACTTAAGTAGCATAAAATAAACTGCTATTCCCTGAATGTGCATAAAATCAATAAAACCAAGGTACATACGTTTATTACAGTTAAACTTTATTACAACAGGTAATGGTAGACTATACAGCAAATAAATCCTGAAAACACAGATGTGATCTTGTACTCGAGGAACCACAAAATGCTGCTGCTGATTAAGTGTCATGAAAGTATATGCAGTGGCTGATTTCTTCAGTTACAACCTAAACAGTGCAGCCATGAGAAACAATGTAGCTTCCAGGCTGAATATATCATACAATTGCCTCTTTCAGTGTGTCTGCTTGCTGGTCTGGCACCTGAACTAAGAAACACTTTCTCGAACCCTGCTCAATACCAGTGAATATTCAATGGCCTAGCTGTCATTGAATAAAGTGATATTTACAATAAAAATATATTTAAAGATATGACAGTTTTTTTTGTTTTTTTTTTTGTAATCATCTCACCCCAAGCAAGGTAGTATTACCACTGGTGTGCAGGGGGTTACATAATAGGAGAGTGAAGAGAAGAGAGCAGGCCACAGTAGGTGTCAGAGAATGGGTAAGAGAAGGATGAGGACATTGGTGTGAAGAGAGCTGTGTGAGAGGAAAGTGTAAACTGAGAAGACAGATAGGATTCAAGGAGATAAGAGATGTTGGTTGATGTTGCATTTAAACTCTTGGAGATTGTAGCTATTAGGGAAACAAAAATACAGAAAGGAGTTCCACAGGTGGGGAGTACAAGAATTTAATTGTTTTCACTGTGAAAGTGTGGGACCTTGTTGCTAGTCTAATAGATCAAGTAAATTTTCACAGGAAGGGCACCAAGGAGCTAAGCTCGTCAGAGCAGAATTTGTGAAAGTATTTGTAGAAAAAACAGAGGGAAGCCACATCTTGTCGGTGAGAGAGACTGGAGTCAGGCCACCAGGTCAAGATTGACTACATTGCAGATTCTTCTTTGGATTTTGCTGAGAACCTCAAGATGAACAGCAGGGGTTTCCGATCAAATATGACAGCAGTATTCAATGTATAGGAAGATGGTAGATTTTCATGCCATTTAAGGAAAGCAGAACTTTGACGAATTATTTTACGCCACCTATGTGAACAATTTAGTCAGTTTAGTGCCACACATGATACACACTTGAGTGATCAGGTCTTAAAAGAGACATAACTGACTAGGCTAAAATTTTTCCTTCAGTAAGTTGCCATTACTTTTTGAAGTGGTCTGATTGAGTTTACAGAGCTATAGAACCTGATTTGTCCTGCTGTTTCCATGTGTGTTCCATATTTTTGGCTTTGTGCCATATCTAAGCTGTGCTTACAAAAATTACCATTTTACTACTTCCTTATCAATTTTAAGTTCCCATATGTGTTTTGGTAGCATAGAGTTATTCTTATATCTTGTATATTGGAATGATAGAAAATTATTTCCATAATTATCTTTAAATTAATTCCCAGTTGCTCTAACATAAAATCCATCTTTTATTGGACCCTCTCTTGTCACTTTTTTTTTTTTTTAAATCATATCACCCCGAGCAAGGCGGTAACGCCACTGATGTGCAAGAGGCTACGTAGGAGTGAAGAGATTGGAAAAGAGAAAACTGGAAACCGCATCCTAAACAGGGCACAAGGGATGAGCCTCTTCATTTGTTCAATAGATGAGGGTGGAGTGTAAACCAGGCAATAGTTTAGTCTATCTACTCCAATTGAAAAAAAGAAAAAAAAGAGTGAGAAGATTGGAAGAGAAAAAACCAGAAACCATACATATATCAGTGAAAGCACAATCAAAAGAACTGTATATGCAGAGCCAACAAAATATATATCTTCTGCCTAGTCAGTCATGTCTTGAAAGAAACATGATTGCATAAGCATGTATCACATATGGCAATTAACTGACTGTATAGAAGTATTCATATAATTTGGGTATTAAAGGAGATTAAAAGTATTTTCAATGTATCTTTACTAGGTTGGCATCTAGGTCTCACCCTTTTATCATTGAAATAGATGTGACTGCCATTTCTACTCTAACAGTTTTCTTTCTCAATCTTTTCTTTCCTACTTGTGGAAATCCTTTCCATTTACTTGAACCCTTTATAGCTACAATCTCCAAAAATTTAAATTGCTATCTTCTCTCTTCTTGAATCCTGTTTATCTTTTATCCTTTCTTCAATACCCACTGTACCCAGTCTTTTCTCTCACTGTAAACCCCTGCACACTAGTGACAGTCCTGCTTTGCTTAGTAGAAAATTATTAAAAAAATTTCTCTTTTTCTGGCAGATCATGTAGACTACAGATTTTTAGGGTTCTTAAATAATAGTCTATGGTTACTAACAACAATAAAATAAAATCTCAAGTAATCTTGAGTTTTTATTTGAGAGCTCTTAAAATCTGTAGTCCACAATGCCTGCCTGAAGAAAAAAAATATATTGAAAATATTTTCAAACTCCTCTAATACCTCAATTATTTCCTATACAATGACAAACACAAAGCCTACAAAATCCCTGGAAAAAAATAATACAAAAATCCACAAATAATAATAATTCCAACAACTATAACAAAACTAGGTACATAATCCTACCTACCAACTCAATAACAGCCAGTATCTAAAATAACTTATCCAATCATAACCTAAAGTTTGCCAACACTACTTTTAACACAATAAGTGACATAGTTAGCACCAAACAAGATAGCAACAACAAAGACAGGAATATGCAAAATAGATTGTACAAAATGTCAAATGGTATATATTTGTGAAACATCTAGAAACCTTAAAATAAGACTATACGAGCATCACTGAGATACGTTGCATAACATTTTAAGTGCACTGATAGTTCACTGTAACACATGTGACCAGAATTTCAACTTAATTGATGCCAGTTTGATCAAGGGAGAAAAAGATTCACCAAGAAGAAAATGCATTAAAAGTGCACTAATTTCTCAATTCTTAACAATAAACCTAAGACTAGGATCATACATAATATCACAGATCATCATAAAAGCATGATAATGCTCAATGTGGTATATAAACTAGAGAAAAGAAAAATAATACCTACTCAGAAAGATCAGATTTAGAATCCAATAGACACCAATGGTTATATATATATATATATATATATATATACACACAAACACACACACATTACTCTTCAGTCATGAATTGAGTTCTCTTGGCTGCTGGCATATATATACACTATATATATATATATATATAACATGTTAAAATTTTCTCTCTCTCTCGGCCTTGTGCGGATAGCTTAGGAGTAGAATCTCTGATTGATGCCAAATTGGTCAAGTTTTGATCCTGGTTGGAGGCAGTTTGATATCTAACCACCCTGATGAACTATAATACAATAAAACAGGCTTGTATGTGGATGACTATATATATATATTTTTTCATTTTTAAACGAGTTATTTCGCTACTTTGGTTTCCACCATGAGTGGTTTCTTCAGGCAATTTTTGATTAAACAATTATATATATATATATATATATATATATATATATATGTGTGTGTGTGAGAGAGAGAGAATTAATACAACTGTCAGAGCTGAATGATGTTACCTTCAGCCTCCCAACTCCAAAGTCCTGTAGATAGACCCTACTTGTGAAAGGGCTCTAAGTAAAACAAACACTTTCCAATCTCTGGTCATTGGATCTGATAAGGTCATTTAATTTATTGCTTCTCTTATCCTCAAAAATGCCAACACATTTTACTTAAAGTTTTGTCTCATTCTGACTTGAAAAAACCAAACCTGATTCACATCCTGTTGGCAAAAGCAGTTGTCTAAAAGCTTTTCCATTTTGTCTCATTTATATATATATATATATATATATATATATATATATACTAGTATCATAGCCCGGCATTGCTCATGCAACTCAAAACATTTTAGTAGTAGAAGATGCCAATGAGAGGAGTAGAATAAAAGTTAAATATAAAGGCTCATATTTTTTTTTTAATAAAAAATATTTTAGTCACATTTGACAAGTGTGATTTGTTTTCTTTGACTTAATTTAGCAACCATCTTAGCTCTTAGATGTTTTATGGAGCAAATGTAAACAATCGACTCCATTGGCCAAAAAGTGCGACAGGGAAAATTTGCTGAATTTAAACTCAAAAAGTATGTGTCGACCTGGCTTCCCTGTAGATATGTGTCCCTAGAAAGTTTGAATGGCGTAGCTTAAAAAATATAGGCGTGCATAGGGAACAGTCACACACAGACTCACAGTTTGTCTTTTATATATATATATATATATAAAACAGTAGCACATATTTTCTACAAAAATCAATTTCATAGTAACTATAAGCAAGATGAATTCTTACATAGAAACATTATAAAGAAATACACAACTACAAATGCAATGGAGAATCTGTAATGTGATCGATGCCAACTTGGCAGACTGGCTGCAGTCACTCTCTCACCATCGTGACGTGGCTTCCCTGTGCCTCTTCTATAAATACTTTCACGGCTTCTGCTCTGATGAACTTAGATCACTGATGCCCCCTAGGTACGAATTTGCACAAGATACTAGATTAGCAATGAGGTCCCGCTAAACCGATAAAATGTAACCGCAATTTCTACTCCAACAGTTTCTTTTCTTGCACTTCCCACCTGTGGAATTCCCTTCCACATACTTGCTTCCCTGACAGCTACAATCTCCAGGAGTTTAAATGTAAGGCCAATAGACACCTCCTAACACACTAACTCGCACACATTCTCTCAAACACTCTTCCTATGTACCTTCTATCACCCCCCTTCTAACATTTCCTTTATCTAATCACTCTCTCAGCACCTTCCCCTATGTAACCCCCTGTGCAATAGTGGCAGTGGAATGCTTTGCTTGGGGTGAAATGATTTTTTTAAAAGTTGACATAGACAAGAAAATTAAATCAATTTTCTGTTCCACAAAATTCAAAACTGCTAACCTCATTATCAAAAATGATAATTCACCTGCAAGATCAAAATTTCAGAGAATCAATATTATTTATGAATTTACATGCTCTTTGAAGAATTGTGTTCTTCATCAATCCAAATTTGTAAATAATGTGGCTTTCCTCTGTCTTTTCTACAAATATTATCATGGCTTTTACTTCAATGAGCTTCTTTCTCTGGTGACCCCCACCATATGAATTTACCCATGCTACTAGACTGGCAGCTAGGCCCCATCCTATACCATCAAAATAGTCAAATGTAACTGCCACCTCTACTCTAGCAGTTTTATGGGTTTAATATTCAGCAGGATTCGAACCTGTGACTCCTAATAACATAGGAGAAAACAACAGTTGATCTGGTGCATCTTAGTCTTGGTCGTTAATTCTATTTCATTAATCTCCAAAACGTCCCGTAACATTGTCTGTTAACATTTGTTTACATTATGATACATTTCAGAGCAGAGATGATTATTTACAAGAAATTGAATATTGTGTATATAAGGTTTGATTTAATTTCATTTAGACTGTGAAATCATTCATGGTTGAGTGGTCTAAAATGCACCAGGGAAATTGGTAGCTTCACCTAAGTTGTTAGGTATTGCAGGTTCGAATCCTGCCAAATGACACACATTTTACTAACAAAATTTCTCATAAATAATCAGGCCGGTAGAAATATTTATATATAAATTTACTTTTTAATTAAAAACAGAATATCTACTGAAATATGAGTATCGATTAAAAATAATTTTCAAACAAAAAAATTATATATATATGTCTGGCAACTCATATACAAGGATGCCTGTTTACTAAGGCAGCTAGCTAATCTCCTTTGGAGACACCTTCTCAGGCATGTTTGCATTTGTTCAACACCCACAGAACCCACCTGTGGCTTATACTGCAACTAAAAAATATAAAGTACACAGATGATACAGTGATGATAGCAGATACAAAAAGAAAACTACAAGATATCCTACAGAAGGTAAGCTGAAGAGAGTGACAAGAAAGGACTACAAATAAACTGCAAGAAAACCGAATGCATAGTCATCAGCATAAAGGGCAGCCCAAAATGCCAAATACAGGTGAGGGACACTAAAATCAAGCAGGTACAAAAAATTTAAATACCTGGGAGGTGTTCTAACAGAAGACGGAAAGTGCAACACTGAAATCTGAAAGCAAATTGACATGGCAAAAGGATGCATTCCAGGAGCTGAGAAGAGTATTAAGAAACAGGACAATTTTGATAGAAACAAAGAAAAGAGTACTGGATCACTGTGTGATGCCTGATCTTCAATATGGCAGTGAATGTTGGACAATATCATCAAAGATGAAGGAAAAACTTGAAGCAACTCAAATGCTGTTCTACAGAAGGATGCTGCGGATATAGACTGAGTATGTGAGCAATGACAAGGTTTTGGAAAGGATAGAAATGAAAAGGAAATTAATAGTGAGCATCAGGAAGAGACAACTAAAGTTCCTGGGACATGCAATGAGGAAGGAAGGCTTGGAGAACCTGATACTAACATGCCAGATAGAGAGGAAAAAGAAACAGGGGAAAGCAGCAGATAATATATTTGAAGGACCTGATCAGGTGGATGATGGAACGAGGGTTGCATGGTGCAACAGGGGAAAGCATGCCAAGAGCCACCAGAGATAGGAAAATGTGGAAAGCCATGATCACCTATGTCCTGAAAGGACATGGCATATAAAAGAAGAAGAATGCTGAGCAGACCTTAGTTACAGTTTCTGAGAGATAGTGCATTATCTAGCATGATCAGGACGCTCAAACCCTCAGTCATGATGACTTGTGACTTTGAGCTATCACATCCCAAAGAGGATCTATTTACTTAATTTCACTCGCAAGGCTTGGGTCAACCCATGGTATGGTTTTCAGGCACTTCCCAAAGGTGCTACATGCTGGGATTAACATCAAGAAGTAACCTTTCTGACAAATCTACCATGATGAGATTCAAACATGTGCCACATAGTCAGAAAGCAAATCTTCTAACCACTCATCTCTGTCTCTCTCTCTCTCTCTCTCTCTCTCTCTATGTATGTATATATATATATATATATATATATATATTGTGTGTATTTTGGCAGCATTTTTTTATTAATGCAGGTTTTGTTGAATAATATAGACAAGTTTTGTCTATTTATTTTATACAGGATCCTTTCGTATAGTCTGATAAGCTTGATAGTACTATCGTTAAAAGACGACAAGAAATCGCAGTAATTGTTGATTTTTTTATCAGGTCTGAGCTGTTCTATGTGTTCTATGTTCCCTATATGTTAAATGTTCACTCTTTGATAATGGCTTATGCAAGCCGAAAGCTCAGACCTGATAAAAAAATCAACAATTACTGCGATTTCTTGTCGTCTTTTAACGATAGCACTATCAAGCTTATCAGACTATACGAAAGGATCCTGCATAAAATAAATAGACAAAACTTGTCTATATTATTCAACGAAACCTGTATTAATATACATACATATAAATATATATATATATATATATATAGAGAGAGAGAGAGAGAGGTTGAGCACTATGGAGAAATGGTAGACTTTAAAAAACTAGCTACTCACCATTATTTAAACATCAGTCATTCAGTAATAAATTTGAACACACTCAGCTACTAGCATGTGTTTACATTGTGTATATAACATGCTAAAAATCTGCATCCCTCCACTGGACACCCATAGCTTAGAGGTAGAATCATCAACTGATGTCAATTCAGATGGGTTTCAATCTTGGCTAGAAGCAATCGGATGTTTAACTGTACTGATGAGCTGTGATACAGCAAAACAGGACTGTCTGTGAATGATTTTATATATATATATGATTTTATATATATATATATATATATATATAGAGAGAGAGAGAGAGAGAGAGATTGTTGGCTCTCCATATTCAGTTCTTTTGAGTGTGCATTGAACACATTTTTTCAAATAACTATCTACTGGTCTAACCAGTGGCTCTTTCACTGAGACATATAAGTGACAAGGAAGGGTTCAATAAAAGATGGAATTTATATTAGAGCAACTGGTAATAAATTCAAAGAAAGATATCCAAATAATTTTCTTGTATTCAAATATACAAAATATAAGAATAACTCTATACTGCCAAAACATATATGGGAACTGAAAACTGATAAGGAAAACACCAGTAGTAGAATGATGATTATTTTTTTCTAAGCACATCCTAGATTTGGCACAAGGCCAAAAGTATGGGGCACCCAGTGAGGATTGAGTTTGCTACTCAACTGCAATGATTCTAGCAAGACAAGTTTTCTAACCATTAGTAAAATGGGATGTAATAAAAAAAAAAAAAAAAAAAAGAAAGAAAAATTCTTGTTTGTCTTCATTTATTTATTTATTTATTTATTTATTTTGCAATCTATATTGCAATCTATATACTGCATATATGGATTGCAATTTTATATATGCAGGGGAAAATTAAAATTATAGAATTCAAAAATGTGAATAAATTAATAAATGAAAAGAATGAAGCAATTTAGAATTGCCACCATGTTGTCAAACCCCCTTTAAAAAACCAGAAAAAATAACAATAGATCTTGATTGTCCAAGGAAAACAAACGCCCATTTTGAAAATTGCACTTTGTAAAACTAGTCTTTTTATGGGTAAATAATCAAGATGTGTTAGTTGCATGTGCATATGGTCACATGATCTGATGATCACTTGTTTTATGAAACTGAGAATCATTATACTGTAACAATCTCTATGTCTATATCTGTCTATATGAAAAAATAGATAATAGAAAGATAGGAAGATTAGCTTAGTTTTATGACAGTAGTGGTTTGCACAATGAGGATCTGCCCAATAAACACAAACTTGTGACACCAGCTTGCAAACAATTACATATATATATATATATATACACACACACACACACACACACACATGCACAGATCAGATGACAGAAATATCCTACATCATGACATGAGGAGGTACTGAAAAGATCTCAGCCTAACCAAGAATCACTCTAAAAACATATCTGGCTTACAGCCATATCATGTTGAAACACTGGTTCTCATACAATCACCAAAGTTAAGCAACATCAAGCCTGGTCAGTATCTAGATGGGTGACTGTTTAACAATGCCAAGTGCTGTGAGCTTAGATGTGCAGTTGATGGATCTCTGAATTGGAGGAGAGCCAAATTCCAATTCCAGTTGGGTTTGTCATATTTACTTGCACTTAGAAAGATATGAATTCACTTCTCCCCTGAGCTATGAGTTAATTCGCATGAATGTTATGATTAAAATCTTTATTTCAAAAAAAAGAAATAAGTTTTTACAAACTAAATAAAATTTATGCCTTTAAATAACATGCAAAGGATTGATAGGCCATGAAAACATATCTAATATTTGGTTATTTGGACTGATTTTGTAGAAATTGATCAGGCTGTGAACTTTTTAGCATACTCTCTGATATCAGTTCTTTTAAAATGTGTGGCTGGCTCTACACAAGCCTTCACCACTAAAATAAAATCACTTGTTCAAATGATTTCAGTCATAAACTGAACTGTCAGACCTTTATAATAACAAAATCAATGACAGAATCATATATATATATATATATATATATATACACCAAAATGCAGAATATGACATGCTCATGTTGCAAGAACAAATATTTATAAAAAAAATACAAGCCTTTCCTTATCAAAACATGAAAAAAACTAATACACACACTAAATTCAAACACTCAGGTCACTAAATTTAAATTCATCACTAATAATTAGAATTGCACACATGCAAAATTGGATCAAAATTACTGAAAACAACTTTGAAGAAAAAAGATGAAAGCAAATTTTGCATGTCGGTGTGAAAAAAATTTCTGGCCAGTGAACAGTGAACAATTCTCAAAACTGAGAAAAATCTAACAAGCCATTTTTAAAATACCCAGCAAATACACAAGCATATCAATCTTCTGACATGTTCATTGACCATCTATATATACACAGTGTTTTTGGTCATTAGAAAGACAAACAGCTCTCGAAAGGTAAAGTCAGAAATTTATTTTTCTGAAGAGAGTCAACTTTGGACTTGAAGCACGTGTAGTGACAGAAATATAATTATGGACACTTAATGTATTATACAAAACCTAAATAATAATAACAATAAATTTGCACTTTAAACAAAATGTTCATACTTCTCACACTTTTTTCAACTATACCAATTTCTCTCGTTGGAACAACCCCTGTTTCTGTTTTCAATATATATATATATATATATATATACACACACATATATGTTGTGAGATCTTCCCCTTTTGTATATGATAATGAACTCAACTGAGTGTACATATACTCCTGCCATAGAGGTAGTTGCAGTTACAGTTTGTAGTGGAGAGTAATCATAGAGATTCGTTACAGTTACCGGAGAGTTCTGACAGATACTGAAGTTACCCAGAAGCCAGACTAGTTCTGAGCTCCACTCAGCTAGAATAATATACCTGGATATACTACTTCCAATGACTTCACTTCAAGACTTGTGTATATTTATTTCTACTAATAGTATTCCTGGATTTACTAACTTGCATTCAAGTTTGTATATTACGTTCAATATAACCTACTTTTCTATCTCCATATCTGTTTTTGTTGTTCATTATTTTGTGCAGTTCCTCATCCAGAATCCACAACATATATATATATATATATATATATATATAATGTTTAAAGCAAAGAAACTCTACAAGTATTGTTTCAAAGATATGCTTAAGAAAACAGATTTCTTTTATCAATTCTAATGTTTTTAGATACTTTGGAAACCAATGTTTTTTCCATACTCAAAAACTCTCATAATATAAAAATATATAAAATTATTGGTATCTCATTGAAGTTGTACAACAGAGCACATTGTTTTTCACTTTCTTTTGAAAATAAACATTGCACTCTATGCAAAAGCTTGGGTTTCATATGATAAGTACTAATACCAAAAATTAAATTCATAACTTTTACCAGTTTTTAAGTATTTAGTCTTAAAGATCATATGAAAAAAAAGGACAGAAATACTTAATTTCTGCAGGTTTTTGCTTATAAACTAATTTCAAAATTTTACTATTTCAAGAATAAATCCAAATAAAATTGATATTTTTTTATATTAAGTACATTGAATAGAAAATATATTCAAACCAGAATTCTGACTATGAATCCCCACAAGCAGAACAGTTAGTTCTTTACTGTATTTAATAAGTAAAATGTATGTAAAAATTGTAAAAGGTAACAAAAATGGTTACTCAATAAATAAGTTCTTACACCATTTGTTAGGTCATAATTAATCAAAACAGAAAAATAGATAAGTGTATATAACCCCCAAATACTGCTGGGTACAAATTATAAGACAAAATGTATAAATACTGCACTGTATAAATAAGCTACATTATAACTAAATTGTTCAGTATAATTTCCCTTTGAAGTAAATGAAGGTCTTATTTGATGGCACAATGATTCAGCAATAATATGTTTGTGTCTTGCTTCTTGCCCATGTACAATTTGTGAAGTTTAAGGAAATTATAAATTTTATAAGATTTTCAATGGTCACCTAAATGAAATTTCAATACTATAATTTTGACTGAAACCTAATCTTTAAACTTGGTTCCTCAAAACCGAATTTAATGATTTTAATGAAAATAGTTTGTATCATTATTTATCCTTTTAAATCCTAACTTTCAAATTGAGTGCAATAACATGTTTTCAAAGTCAATCTGCTCTGTTGTACAATATGCACTGTGTTAAAAAATAATCCCTTTGTCAATATTTTTCATATTGCTATAGATTAAGCACTCCACATCACAAGCATTTTAAAAAATCCTTTATTAGATTTTATAACAGTTAATAGTGAGTCTATTTTGCTATGTAAATTTATTGTAAATTGATCCCCCTACAGAAGCCAAAACAAAATATGCTCATACTATGTGATATTAATAATGTAAAAAAAAATTGTTTTTAATTTTGAAATTCATATTGAGTTTTTTTGTCATATATTACTGTCAATTAAGCACATCAAATTATGAACTTAAAAAATACTTTTAAAAATTTTAATAGCCCACATTTAGTTTTTTTTTTTGTTTTTTTTTTGCTTCTGTATGAGGATCAGTTTATAAACTTAGCTTCACTATTAACTTTCCTAAAATTTAATTTAAAAAAAAATAATTCATGGTCTGAAGTGCTTAATCTATAGTAATCTGAAAAAAATTATTTTCAGTCGCTGCATCAATTGTACAACGTTTTTGTGCAATTCTACCTTTTATCATTTTAAAAATTACTTAAAAAATGAAACTACCAAACTAACAAATTTTACTTATATAATGCTTCCATAAAATATTTGTTTTATAAAAAATATATATAAAGAACTGATAAGCACAATTAATTATTAGACAATGGCTTAATACATTTAATTATTTTGAATGAGAGGATTCTGGGTAACATCAATTTCCAAAGTAGCAGCCATATGAAGTCAGTCAGTCAGTCAGTCAGTTAAGTGCCATGCATGATACACTCTTGAGTGATCATGTCTCAAAAGAGACATGACTGACTGGGTAGAATATTTTTCCATAGTAGGTTTCCATTACTTTCTGTGGTAGGCTGGTTGCCAGCCAAGGCTATAGAATTCAGTCTGATATTAAATCCATAGCTGGAGGGAAGAGACAAATTAATAACTTCTTCAAAGATATTTGCGCGTAAGTGAATGCAACAAATTCAACTGGAATTCAAACTTGACTCTCCAATTTCTGAGCCGATATCAACTGCACCATAATGCACATCTGCTATAAAATATAATATTAAAAACAACCTTTTTGCTTGTATTCAGTCACTAATGATTGATGCACGACACAGTTTTATCATTATTGAAGCATCTCTTTTATGTGATATTTACCAGTCATATATTTTCTATTTTTTTTAAATGCTCTGATCTTTACTCAATGAGGAATTTTCAAAAACTACATTAATAATTTCTTGAGAGGAAATTTTAAAATCATATCTATATATATATATATATATATATAACCAAGTTTCATTAAAATTCATTAATTTGCGTAACATATATACACACCGAATTCATTGCATTCACTTACACGCAAATACCCTTGGGAAAGGTATTAACCACCTATTCCTTCCAGTTATGGGTTAAATAACAGGACAGATTGGGTTCTATAGCCTTGGTGGGCAACCAGTCTACCGCAGAAAGCAATGGCAACCTACTGCAGGATAATCTTCTGCCCAGTCAGTCATGTCTCTTTCGAGACATGATCGCCCAAGTGTGTATCACGTATGGCACTTAACTGACTGACACACAAACACACGCACACACATATATGTGTGTGTGTGTTACGCAAATTAACGAATTTTAATGAAACTTGGTTATATGTAGATAGGGATCATAGGTTCGAATGACACATTTTCATAATAAAAATTTATTGTAAATAATCAGGCCAGTAAATATAAATATATAATACTGTTTAATTAAAAACAGAACATCTACTTAAATATGAGTATCGATCAAAAATAATGTTCAAACAATTCATTTCATATATATGTGTGTGTGTGTGAAATGTGCATAAATATATATATATATATATATGCAATTTAAATATTATATTATTTATATATTTTTTTGAAAGCAGTGATAGAGTTAACATATTTAGCTAGATAGGTGTGGTCTTGTAACCCTGGGTTTTATACTTTTGCGATCGCCTGACGATCACAAATACGTGAAACCTAGTGTCACAAACTCACACTTATCTAACTAAATATATTTTAAATCTAAAAGGATGAGCAAATAGGTAAATACCAAAACCTGATCCTATTAATATTAATTTTATTAATATTAAAATTGGTCACGGTTGGGGGCCCAATATAAATATTATGTTCTATTTACAGAGCCAAATATATAAAAATAATACAAAAATTTCGAAATTTAATTTCGTTAGATGCACATAAATTTCAAAATTTTTGTATTATATATATATATATATATATATATATATATATATACACAATATTTATTCTTTTTGTTACAGTGCAATGCACAATGAAATTAGACAGCAGTTCCCAGAGGCACTAACACATTCACACAATAATTTCATGAAGGCAAATTTCATAAATCTGGAGTTTGCAAAAATTCTTGAATTAATTTTTTCAAAATCTAATTTTATTAGTCAACACCCTTGTGTATACAATTCAATATGTTTTTTTTTAAAATTAGATGATAATGATGACATTAGATATTGTTTAAACAGGAAATGGCCATAATACATAAGAAAATGTTGATCTCAATACATTCTTCAGCAAAATAAAAGATTTCCATTATCATTAATAACAACAAAACTAGATATTTAACACCTTATCTCACCCTTAAAAAGAGAGACACCTTTAAATTGCATTTGATGATAACTTTGATTGATTTTCTATTGCTTATCAACTTTTTGCAAGTTAATTAAATCCAGAAAATGTTTTAAGATTGCAAGAATTTTTTCCTGTTTATTTTTTTTTTTTTAAGATAATAATGGTTTAATGATACAAGTTTTATTAAATAATCCATAGCTGGAGGGATGAGTGGATTAATACCGAATCCTAATCTCAATTTGATAAACAAACAAGAAATTATAATTTGGATATAAAGTGAGGGATCAGTTCTATATTGCAACCAATATATAAAATAATCTCTCACTTTTTGGCCATGATAGCTTCTATATATTTATATTCCAGAGAATGCCATTGAGCGATTCATTTTCTATGGCTTAACAATGCTTTGCAATCCTTGTTGAAAAGCCAAGCCAGAAAATACTTTTAGATTTTAAGGATATTTTGTTTTTGGAGATCATAATGGCTTAGTGATAAGGCCTTACTAATTAACCTATAGCTTGGGGAAGATGAGGTGGATTTATACCTTTCCCAAAGGTATTTGTGCATAAGTGAATATTAAAAACTCAAAGGGAATTGAACCTCAGTTCTCCAATTAGCGATTCTAAGCTATTATTCTTTATAACCCCTGCATGTATAAGCTTACAGAACCTGCAATTTCCAAGTGATCACCCATCTAGGAGCTAACCAGGCTCAACATTGCTTAATTTTCATGAGTTAGGTTCATTATGTTCACTTATGGGAAAGGTATGAATCTACCTCTTCTTGCTCCGGCTATGGGTTAATTAGTATGATTTGTTTCAGTAAATCATTATTGCCTCAAAAAAACTTATTACAGACTAAAAATATTTTCTGACTAAATAACCTGAAAGAGGTTGATAAACCATAAAAACAAACCAACCAGTCAAATATAGAATTAGTTCTTCCTACAAGCTGTTTTTCTACATGATATGGCTGTAAGCCAGATGAAAATTTCTGTCTGAATTTCTGATATCAGTAATTATCTTTAGTGGCTAGTTATTGCCCATTTCCAAGTACATCCATCTTTCAGGTCAGCTAGCCAGACCCTATTACAGACGTCTTCTCAGTTTATACTTCAACTATGTTGAGCAAACCATAGTTACAGTTTCTGTGAGAGAACACATCTGTTATGATGAATTTTTTTAAACAAGGCCATTATCCCCAAACTATTGTTGATATATGTACAAGCACAACTATCTGAACAATTCAGTCTACTCAATTTCATTCACACTAGATTGGCATTTAGGTCCCACCCTTTTACTGTAAATATAGTTAAATGTAACTGCTACTTCTAACCCAACAGTTTCTTTTCTCATGCATCCCACCTGTAGAACTCCCTTCGATTTACTTGTTCTCCTGATAGCTACAATCTCAAAAAATTTAAATGCAATGTCAATTACCATCTTCTATCTTCTTGAATTCCATTCATCTTTTATTCTTTCTTCAATCCCTGCTGTATACAGTTTTCTCTCTCAATGTAACCTCCTGTGCACTAGTGACATTTCTGCCTTGCTTGGGGTGAAATGCTTTTTTTTATGTATAAAGAGTACATGTTAATTTATGTATGGACTGCATTCATCTTCTCATTTGCATAAATCCAAGTGTCATATATAATTTAGCATTTCCCATAATGATGCTGTTAATATCTCGAATCACATTGCTGAAATACCCTCTACATTCTAAATTTCATACGTTTTATACATTTTTGCTAAACAACTGTTTGTTCTTAATATTTTCTTAAACTAATTTTATTTTTGTTACACAAATAATTATTTGTTCCAAATATTTTCTTAAAATAAATTGCATGAAATTGTATATATCTGTTCTTAATTTAAAATAAATTTGTCAAAAGATGTGTATAAAATTTTTAAGAATCTTTTGGCCATCCATTTTTAAAAATGAGGAAGACCTCAAAGTGGGAAAAGGGACAACATCTATAGTACATAGTTAATAAGGATGTGGGCACCATTTCGAACTTGATATTTGTAAATAAAAATAAAATACAGATAAATTCTCAAAAAAAATCAGAGATTGATTTGATTCTGTGTTTATATTATAAACAGGACCCCTCTTCTAATGAAAAATCAATATTCTTTTACTCTGACAAATATACAATATACAATATTCTTTTACTCTGACAAATATACAATATACAATATTCATTTACTCTGACAAATATACAATATTCTTTTACTCTGACAAATATACAATATACAATATTCTTTTACTCTGACAAATATACAATATACAATATTCTTTTACTCTGACAAATATACAATATTCTTTTACTCTGACAAATATACAATATACAATATTCTTTTACTCTGACAAATATACTTAAAGGAAGATCTACTGAATGCAAATTTACAAGATTTTCTATTTTTCACAAGTGGACCAGTTAATCTCAGTTGTGCCTATTTCTCTAGTAAAGTATTTTTAAAACAAATTTATATAAAGAAAACTTCCAAAAATAAGTGAATTTCTGAAAGTATTACACTTATAAACCTCTTCTCTCAATAAAGCTTGTATCCAATTCCTGACCATTGATAACCCCTTTCTTCCTGATTTTCAATGCCTTCCTATAGTAAAATCACTAACAGAGCAATTCTACAGTAAAACCATTATCAGTGAACTTCTATTATACATATGACTACACAAACTCAGTAATACTATTGATATTGAATTAATATCTAACCACCGACAACTCCTTTTTTGATTCCCAATGTATTTTTTTATAATGAATTTCTATAGTAAATCATTTTCAATGCATTTCTATAGTCACTTTCAATTTTAGTCAGGTTCATCTTATTCACTTACACACAACAATCCTTAGAAAAGATATGAATTCACCTCACCTCTCCTCAGCTATGAATTAAATAGTGGGATTTGTATCACTAAATCCTTACCTCCAAAAATTCTTACAATCTAAAAACATTTTCTGCCTTTAAATAAGCTACAAAAAGTTGATAAACTGTAAAAAATAATTTCATGATAAAAGGTTGATAAACCATAAAAACAAATCAAAAAATGAATCATGAGAGATTTTATACAGCAGAAATCATTTATTATAATAATTTTCACTGCATTTCTATAGTAAATCCTTTGGAATGAATTTCTATAGTAATCATTTTTAATGCATTTCTATAGTAAGGCCATTAGCAGTGCACCTATGCATTAATATGATTTAAAAATCATTTTTTTAGTAAAATAATTTGTATTTGTTGTGTCAGTTCATTGTTAAATTGTTAAAGTAAATGGAAGTTTTTAAGCATTTGCATCCTGAGTCCTCCCCTCATGATAGATTCATATATAGAAGAAACCATTTATTATTTTAGGAGTAGAGAGTTTTATCTGTCTGATTCACATACTCCCCACATCTTTTGAACATGAGTAGAGGTTTA
Source organism: Ascarosepion bandense (assembly GCA_037127315.1). NCBI lineage: Eukaryota > Metazoa > Mollusca > Cephalopoda > Sepiida > Sepiidae > Ascarosepion > Ascarosepion bandense. The sequence goes on along the minus strand of JBBBDQ010029797.1, from coordinate 48,959 downwards.
TCTATTGTTTCCTATTTAGGAAAAAAGACTGAAATTTTATTTACTTTTTTTAGCCCTTCAATAGAAGTAGATAATTTTTCTTATCAACCAGTTCACACTCCTCCTTGATCTTTTGAACAAGAGCAGAGGTTTATCCCTTGTTTCCTATTTAGGAATGGGTTTCCAGTTTCTTCTAAAGTCTTCTAATTCTCTTTTACTCCCAATATCTCATTTGCATCTTAGTTGGCATTATCACCTTTTTTAGGGTAAATTCATTTTTGGAAAAAAAGCATGGAAAATGTTACCAGGAAGATGTTATTATTATGAAACTCAATCAGCTCCAAAACATTATTATTTAAGATTTAATAAATAATTTCAATTTAATAAAGTACTAATTTCTAATAATGTAAAGTTGTTCATAACAATGAATTTAATAACATAATTCATTCATAATAATGAATATAAATTATTATATTTTTTATATCCTTTGCTTAATGATATCAACCAGTTATTTTTTTTATATCTAAAAAAACTGTCTCCAAAATGCCTACCTTTCTATTATCAATACGCTAACATTTAAACATTGATTTTTAAAAATTCTAGTCTTTCAGTTAAAATTTTTTTTAGTACAAGTAAACTAGTAATAAAAATTAATTTTTTTTTGCTAGCAAAACTAATGAAATGCAGTAAAACCAGTTGTTTTTTTTTTTTCTCGGAACCTGGATACACAGCTGTTATATGTGTTTTTAAATCCATTCTTTCCAAAAGGTAATCACTAGCTTTGTTGGACAAAACATAAAGGTCATATTCAAAACTTTATGCTTGATTGATTTTTCTTCATTTCTCTTTTATGGCATAGGATTGTGAATCCTGTTCAGTGTCAGCAAAATGTAGGACACTGAACTGGATTTTTGGATCCATCTTTGTTTTTTATTCTAATTTTTTTTTTTTTTAACTTTCCTGCAAAATGTAAAGTTAGTGTAAGTGATATCAGCATGGACAATGAAATCTCTGAATTAAAAAATATAGAGGAATGGTTTCTCATTGCCTTATATATATATATATATATATATATTTTTTTTTTAAATCGTATCACCACTGAGTAAGGCGATAACACCACTGATGTGCAAGGGGTTATATAAGAGTAAAAAGATTAGATAGGAGGAGGGTAAAGAGAAAGATGATCTAGCTTTCTCTTTTCCAATCTTTTCACTCCTTTTCCTTTTTTTTTTAGTTGGATTAGATAGACTAAACTATCGCCCGGTTCACACTCCACCCACGTCTATTGAACAGGTGAAGAGGATCATCCCTTGTTCCCTGTTTAGGATGTGGCTTCCGGCTTTCTCTTTTCCAATCTGTTCACTCCTTTTCGTTTTTTTTTTCAATTGGAGTAGATAAACTAATCTATCGCCTGGTTCACACTCCACCCACATCTATTGAACAGATGATGAAGCTCATCTCTTGTTCCCTGTTTAGGATGTAGTTTTCAGCTTTCTCTTTTCCAATCTTTTTACTCTTACATAGCCCCCTGCACACCAGTGGCATTACCACCTTGCTCAGGGTGATATGATTTTAAAAAAAAAAGTTAGAAAGGAGCAAGAGAAGGATGGGAATACAGGAGTGATGACAGTTGCAAAGGTGGAGAGAAAGGAAAGAATATACAGGGTGGTGTAGAAAGAACTAGAGTCAAGTGGTTAAGAGATGAGTATTGACATTGCATTTAAATTCCTGGAGGTTGTAGCCATCAGGAAAGCAAGAATATAGAAGCGAGTTCCACAGACGGGAAGTGCGAGAAAAAAAGCTGCAGGAGTAGAATTGTTGTCTGTATTTGGTTGATCTAACAGTGAATGGGTGAGACCCAGTTGCCAATCTGGTTGCACGAATAAACACCTGTTGCAGGGGCACCAGTGACTTAAGTTCGTTGGAGCAGAAGCCATGAAAGTATTTATAGAACGGACAGAGGAAAGCCACATCCCGTTGGTGGGGAAGTGGCTGGAGTTGAGCTGCCAAGTCGGTACCTATCACATTACTGCTCTCAAGAAGTCATGGTCATTCACAGATAATAAAGAAAAAGAGGTACTGGTATAATATGTGGCATACAAAATTCTGTAACTGTTATAGTATGTGACCTACCTTAAATAGCGTATTATAAGGAAGTATTATAACTGTATGATAACAGACAGTTACAGAACTATATTTTTATTGATTAAATACTGAATTGCATCTCCAATTTCATGTGAATTATGGATTAATTTGTTTTTTAATTGTTTTTAATTATTAACAACAGAGCATATGACAGAATTGCATTTCTTAAAATTAAATAAATGTGAAAAATAATTAGTTTTAATAAATAGCCAAATACTTATATCTATAGATATACTCTTAATGAGGTAGAACACATTCAAACCAAATAGGCCATATACTATACCAGAATCAAAGAGGTAGGCCAAATACTACATCAGCACCAAAAAAGAATATGTAGAGAGCCATGATCACCTACACTGCCGGCCATAAATATTAGGCCACCCCAGTTTTTTAAAAGAAATGATGTATTTCATACTGTTTTTAGAATTTATTGCCAAGTGAATAATTCTAAATGAAAATAGAATAGTTCTTTTGTCATTATTACTTTGCAAAATTTTACAAGGCAAGGAAGTAAAAATGAACTCATCCCAATCAGCCTAATTTTTCTTCATTCTTTCATTGATGAAAATGCAATATGGATATATTTATAAATTCATTTGATGCACATGTTATTGTGCAGTATTAACAAAAGAACCATTCTATTTTCATTTACAATTAATCACTTGGCAATAAATACTAAAAAATAGTATGAAATACATCATTTTTTTAAAAACACTGGGGTGGCCTAATAATTATGGCTGGTAGTGTATGTCTTGAGCAGATATTGAATTTAGAAAATATTCAAATTTCATTTTGTTGTAAAACCTCTAGTTGGAAAATCAAAAATAACTAGAATATTTATTAAGATGTCATTGATGCCATTCTAAAATTGATGTGGTTCTAAAAAGGCATACTTACTGTCTTTAATTGCTTTTCCAAGTTTTTTTTATTATTTATAAAATTAGATCTTGAAATGATGACATAGTCAATATTCAGAGACAATGACAATTTGTGACATTAGGCCCCCAATTTTCAAAAGATAAAATTATGCATTTTTGTACTGAGTTCTTTTCTTTAAGACATTCTTTTTTCCATTCCACAAAAAATAACTTACACTCTTTTAGTATCAGGCTAATGATATATAAACCCATTTTTTGTGGATCAATCATTTCAAAGTTATTGAAAACCAGAGAATATTTTTAGATTTGAAGAATTTTTTTCTGAAGATAATAATGATTTACTGATACAAGTCCAACTAATTAACCCATATCTGGGAGAGGGAAGAAGTAGATTCATAGTCAAACTAGATTCATAGTCATTCTTAGTCAAACTAATACGTTGTTTTCTTTAGCTTAGGCCACCCAAGGCCCAGGCAGAGACTAAATCTTCCAGCCTAGCTGCTTACAATTTCAAGGTGCTGCTTCTTTTGGAACTTCTACTCCAACAGTTTCTTTTCTCGCACTTCCCGACTGTGGAATTCCCTTCCACATGATTGCTTCCACGACAGCTACAATCTCCAGGAATTTAAATGTAAGGTCAATAGACACCTCCTAACACACTAACTCGCTCCCATTCTTTCAAACACTCTTCCCATCTGCCCAACCCTCATCCTCGGTATCCTTACCCATCTATCACCTTCCTTCTGACATTTCCTACACCTAACCACTCCTCCTCCTTACCTTCCCCCATGTAGCCCAATGCGCAATAGTGGCAATGGAATGTCTTGCTTGGGCTTGAAATGATTAAAAACAAAAAAAAAACAAAAAAAAGTTTGTATCTTTCCCAGAAATAGAAAGAAACTATGGCTCAAAGTCCTCAATTTGGGAAAACCCAAGAATCACCCTCCTCCACACTATGGAATATGTCCTCACCTGGGACATAGTAGATGAATCCGGCCTGTTTGAATCCTGAACATGGCTTCTCAGACACAGATGTCTCTCTATATTATATGTAAGACTTTTCCTTTTTGTTTCTCCTTACATTCTGCTTCACTGTGTAGATATATGTGATATATTATTCTCCACATGTCACACACACACACACACACTCTTATATATATATATATATATATATATATATATATATATATATATAGGACTGTAGCTGATGCTAAAAAAACACCGGTCACAGAGAAAATTGCCCGGATTTATTAGTTGACAATGTGATGACATCATCAGTGTCATCTGTTTCCAGAAACTATGATTTTTGCGGATTTTTTCGGCTATTCCAATGGAAATTAGGCACAGAACGTGAACGAAAGCAGGAAATCGGGTTCGGACTTTCTGAGTATAACCAGTATTTTCTCCCAAAATTAATAAATAAACAAACAGATTTTTACTGCCTTCATTCGGATGCTTTCTTCGTTTTTCTTTCTTTCTTTCTTCGTGAATTGTTTAGTTTGATTTCTGACAAAGACATTTTTTCTTGACCAGATTTTCACTATGATTGCACGGATCGGCCCGGACCTGTGCCCGGTGTGCCTGATAGCCAAATATGGCCATATATATATATATATATATATATATATATATATATATATATATATAGTTTTTTGTATGTCTTTATAGTATAAAAGTCTCTCTGAAACAAAGCATGTTTGTCATTCTTTTTCCTTTCAGCCATTCCATTCCATCCATGATATATTGGTGTTATTATATCATGGATATAATCATGTCTATAACAGGGGAAATACAAATGAGAGAATAACTCTTTCTTCCTAGATGTCCCTGTTATACTCTCATCAAGACTGGAAAGAGTGTTAACAGTGGATATGAGAAACATACTTTTCTGAAAAATTGTTTCAATAGAAATTTTTTTATAAATTTCAACCAAAATTTGATTAGAAACCTTCAGAACTTTGCCAAAAAAAAGTTAGATAACTAAAATATCAATAGTGAGTATCAGACAATTCACCTGAGTTCTTAAAACTGGAAACTAAAAAGAGGAAACCAAGAAACAGCAAAGCATTTATCCTATATTTATAAGTTATGGTTTATTCTAGTCATTGAGCGGATATATTTCAAATTAATCTCTTTTTCACGCTTCTAATGCTTGAAATTGGTACAAAGGTGTCTGAATAAAATTCTTTGTTTGTAACTAACACTGATAGAATAACATTAATCTGCATTGGTTAGTTTACCCTTATGTCAGAAAAAATGTCAGTTTACTACTATAATACAATTTTTTCTGTCCATTTGAGCAATGTCTTGCTCTTCTCTGACAGCCTAAGCAGAACTGCCTCTCCATCCATCTCATCTCTCTGGTATCTTATGGTCTTCCCACTTTAGTTAGCTCCCAATATTTGTATATCCCAACAAGCCAGAGGGCCTTCATCAAGTGTATGGCAATTGTCCACATTTAACACAACTATATGTTCCAGTCAGTGGTTTAGCAACACCCTGGTTTGGAGATTTCTCCACCCACACTGTGTTTAAATGATTTGAAGAAGTCTCAAGTCAGGTTTGAAAAAGGCACAAAACTGAGTCAGCCACATATTATATAGAACTAAAGTTGACAGCTTCCTAAGATTGATTGGAATCTTGGAATAAAGACAGACCAGAATAATTTCAACAAAATATCTATGAGATGTGGTTTAATCTTGTCATTAGATGGATAGGTTTTTCAAATTAATGTCTTCTTCTCAACACTGAGACACAAGGATTTGAACCTTGAATAACTTCTTCACAATTATGAGAATGACAGAATACCTTTTTTTTGTACATTTGGCTTACTTTTACATGAGAGAAATCTTAACTTAGTATTGCAATCTGATCTGACCTATGTTCCTTGCATTTTGCACCTGCCCATGTCTGTTTACCTGTTCTTCTACCTTTTTTTGGCAGCCTATTTGGAGCTGTCTATCCTATCTCTCATCTCTTTTCTCACCCAGCTGTTTTTTTTCTAAACTTTATACTTTAGACAGTTTATATTGTTTATGAAAACCTAACCCACTGTCTTGGCACTAATGATATATTGGTATGATTTCACAATTAATCTTACTATCACATGGACCTTAGGTAATTGATTGACTTTTCGATAACTATCATGAAAACTTCTTTCCATAAGACCATTGCCAAATATGTCTTTATGTAAACAAACCACATGACTCATTGGCTTTCTTTTGGAACGCCAAAATTATTCAGACAAAGAAAACTATGCCAAGCCAATGTATTAATTCTTAAGTAAACAAGTGATGTATCAAAGGTTTTTAGAAATTTTTTTTTGGTCCCATTTTTACTTATCTTATAGAAGTAGGTAAAGAACTGTACCTATTTGGACTAAATAGTCTGAATGTAAATAGTGTAAATAATAACTCTTCATCCTAGAAACTCTGACAGAAATTATCACCAAGTTACCATTCACACTACATGCAAACTACTAATAGTATTATGTTACATGCAAACTACTAATAGTATTACTGAAGTGTTATGAGGAAACACACCTATTCCTCAGATAATGGACTCTCCCTCCTAAATTAATAAGAGTTAGCAGGAAGTTAACGGGAGGAGTTCTTTAGTAGTTTTTGGGAAGTTCATAGGAGTTCTTTAGACTTCTGTTGGAGTTCAGTAGAACTACCAGGCAGTTGATATTAGTCGGCAGTTAGCCAAATAGTAAGGAGTTAGTTTTCAGTAGAAGATTACCAAGCTCCTAACATTTTGGGTGCATTAAGTCGATTAGCAATTGACATAGCCAGATTATAACCTTCAGTGCAAAAACTACTCCACAACATGAAGTCAAGTGTGAAATGTGGACAAGCAACATACATGTCGATTCTTCCTGTCTAGTTTTTATTTTCAGTACTATACAGCTGTTTCTGCTGAATCCAAGTACACCCTGACCATCCCAAGGATTGAACTCACAATTACTGTCATGAAATTCACAAAACAATACTTAGACTATCACACCATGGGACAATTCACTGTGGGGAACTTGAAGCCTTAAACCAAACCTGCCTGCTGATGAGTGCTACAGCTTCTTGAGGATATAATGCCCAAAATGTAGTGATAGCAACAATAAAGGCTATTGTTCTGTGGAACAATTCTCTGTAACAAACCTGGAGCCTTAAACATAACCTGCCTGCTGATGAGTGCTACAGTTGCTTGAGGACATAATGGCCAAAATGTAGTGGTAGCAACAATAAAGGCTATTGTTCTGTGGAACAATTCTCTGTAACAAACCTGGAGCCTTAAACATAACCTGCCTGCTGATGAGTGCTACAGTTGCTTGAGGACATAATGGCCAAAATGTAGTGATAGCAACAATAAAGGCTATTGTTCTGTGGAACAATTCTCTGTAGCAAACCTGGAGCCTTAAACGTAACCTGCCTGCTTATAAATACTGTTGCTCCTTGCCATATTTGATTGCTCTTACTAAAGCTTTTCTCTTTTTCTTACAGATGCTGCTGCTGTTGAAGACTTGCTCTCATTTGCTTTCCTTTATTTATTTGCAGCACCCATATCATTTATTTATATGCTAGGCCTACTAAAGAGATCTCCAGGCCTAGCATATGTGTTGATTCTTTATGATAACAACAACAAATATGAGGATAATAGTCTACATATAAATAGTGTAAATAATAACAACTCTTCATCCCAGAAATTCTAACATAAATTATTACCAAGTCAATATTTCAGTTTGAGTCCTTAAGAGCCTCCAAAACATCACTATTTTCTCAAAACTAAATGACTTTCTTAATTAGTTATTTTTCAATTATTATTAAAGGCAAGTAAGCCTCCTCTCAACTTTCTCTCTAATTCTGTACCCTAAAATCAGGTCTTTCTACATTTAATTGTTAAACACTGTAAAAACTCTTTAGGCCTCTATTCATCCTACCCAAGTGGGTTACCACTTGCCTTATCATGCAAAAGTTATTTTTTTAAACATCTATAGTGAAGCAAAAAGGTTGAGATTAACATGTGTATTGCAAGAGTTAGAAAAAAAGACCCATGTGAAGCATTTTCCATTGGTCATCATGGCATACCTGTGATGACACATTTTTATTAAAATGAGACAGAATGCAAAGATATAGTTTCATACTGTTCTACCTAGCCAATTTCGATTTTCACTTTGACAGCTATTGCAGTTACACCAACCTTACTGCTATAGCTTTATAATCGTTAAACCTTGGCAAGTAAACAAGTCAGCCTTTGTGTCAGCTGTTAAGTAGTCCATTAAAATTTAATTTTATAATTTCCAAATCAAATTTTTTTTAAATTAGTCTACATTTTGCATTTAAATTTATGCTTCTTAGCATTTTTCCAATGATGTTTACTCTGTACAAGGCATAAGAGCCACTCATGGTAGAGGGTTACAGAATAAGAGGCCCAGTCTATGTGGATATGTGTGGATGATAACAGTTAACCTGTGACTTGATCTCCGACATGACAAGGGAGGGCAACCAGCAATGCACAGAAATCACTGACAAACCAGAAATATTGAAAACCGAAGTGGCAGCTGCACTGTCCATACTGAATGAAAAAAAACAGCAGGATCAGATGGCATTGTAATAGAGATACTGGCAGACTTAGATTATTTTGGCGTAGATAAAATTACAGAAATAAATGAAATCTACAACAACGGCAATATCCCAAATGATCTAAGCAGATCAATATTCATAGCACTGCCTAAGAAGCCAGGTGAAAAAGGAATGTGAACTCCACCAAACAATCAGCTTAATAAGTAACATAACTAAGCTCATCATCTGAATCCTGATGAGTAGAGCACACAGCAGAATCAGGCCAGAGATTGGACAAGAACAGTGATTGTGGAAGCAACCTTGTGAGAGTCAGTTCCACAATGCTGTGAATTGTGAGAAGAAGCTGCTTGAGTAGAACTAACATATCACCAAGGGAATATAAAGTGAATGAGGTAAGTTCACTACAATGTGTATGGCATAGAAGCCGTAAAGGTTAGGATTGATGGAACTAAGAAATATAGTTCATCTGAACACTCTATGGCAATAGTGTCTCATCTGTGAGAAATAATTTGTCACCCACAAAAACATGAAGATGCTTTTGGACTCTATCAAAATTGAAAAGTGAAAACTGGGCAGCTCCAGCCTGTGTATGGCAACAATCCTCTATCTGGATTTTTTAAAGGCAGAGGATAGCAATAGTCAGGTACTTGCTGGAACACGACAGAGAACCAAACATTTTTCCAGTATCTTTAGCAATAGATTGTATGTATGAGTTCCACTTGAAGTCTGGTCTGAGTTTGTGTCAATAGGCACTTGAGAAGACCAGGTGCTGTAAGCTTGGATGTGAGGGTGGTGTAATGGCTCAGAATTGTTAATCGGATAGTTGATTTTCAATTCAAGTTGGGTTTGTTATATTCATTTACATGCAAATACCCTTAGAAAAGTATGAATCCACCTGTCCTCCACCCAGCAGGGTTGCTTCATACTACAGCTGACCCCCAGCCAGTGGTGGGGCAAGTCTGATTTGGGACCCCAGGAAGTGCTTCATGACCCCTCAATATCTTATCAACATTTTTTTCTACTTACATTTATATACATTACTAATTAATCTAAACACAACTGACTATTAAAAGATAAACAATTTTTGTGGATTTTGACATCATTCTGGGTACTTTTTATTATCCAAACAAGTAGGCCTGTGCCATCAAAAATATCACCAAAATATTTATATCAATATGCCATCTAAAATGGTGGCAAAAATATATATTGATGTACCTACTATTGAGTAGCATACATTAAGACATAAAAAAAAAATAATAATAATAATCTAAACCTCACCTCTGAGCATGACAGGAGGGAAATATATATATATATATATATATATATAAATTAAAAAAGGATTAATTCAATGATGTTGAATGGCCATTTCGATATGAAGATCCCCACGGGGGATAACGCATCACCTCAGCAAAAGAAAAATCCTTTCAGAAACTGGAGAAAAATTAGTCTACTTTTCTTTTTAAATAGATTTGCAAAGAAATTAAAAAAGAAAATAAAAAGGAAAAATAAAGGAAAAGAAAAAGATAAAACAAAATAAAATAAAATAAACAAGAAAAGAAAAAATTGAAATCATCTGGGTTCGCAGAAGAAGGAAAGAGAATTGTAACTAAAAATTAACAGACAGCCATGTTAAATTGACGTAAGGTTAAGCAACACGGAAAAAAGGTGGGAGATAAGATAGATAAAGGAAGGAAGGGAGGGAAAAAGAAAAGAAAGAAAGAAAAAAATTTTTTTAAATATTACAGACGCTGGACATATTCAAAAACCTAACTTCCCAAAGACGTTGAAGTATTAGAAAAAGGCCTTTACTTAAAAAGGCATAATTATTTTTAAATGGAATAAAAAGATATAGGAATTAAAATAAAATTATTTTTTAAAAGTTAGGTCATTTGAATTAAACTAAATAAAGACATTGCTAGGTAAAAAAAAAAAAAAAAAAATCATTTACAATTATACATACATATAGAAGTACACACATACATACATACATAAACACACACACAATTTTACGATTAAGAATACATATATACATACACATACACACACATACATTCAATTTCATACACACTTATATACATACATGCGCATACACACATATATATATGTGTACACACCTATATACAAAAAATTCACATACACACAATATATATGTGTACACACACATGCACACATATACATACACACACACACACACACACATATATATATACATATTACATATGCACCCACACACATACATATAAAAAATATAAAAAATTAATGAATATTATGAAAAAGAGCATTTAAATAGATAAAAAATTTATTTTCCAAAAATACATATATGCACACATACATATATACATATATACACATATATACACATATATACAAATATGCACATCCACACCCAAACATACGCATATACATAAAAATTATAAAAAGAAAAATTAAAAATTAAAAACTAAAAAAAAAAAATAATAATAATAATAATATTTAAAATTAAAAATTAAATTTTAAAATCCGCCCTATGATGGCACTTATTAATAAATTCCTTCCTAAGATTCAAAAGTAAGTCCTGATGAGGATACTTCAAAATCAGAATCTTCTCCAATAAACATAGACGACACCTATCACGAAAATTTTTAGGGGTACAAGCTGAGCCTATTAATTTCCAGCTGATTATAGTATTATATATTATATATATAGTATTATATATTTGCTCTGTAATATTTTATTACATGGAGCTCTCTTCCTGTATCATTTTTTAATATTAGAATAAAATGTTTAATATTAATTAGGATCGGGTTTTTGGAATTTACCTTCCTGCTTTTTTTCCTTGGATTGAAGTATCTGAATTAAAATATATATACTAGCAGTATAGCCCAACATTGCTCAGGTGTAATGAAAGCTTTAAAACTAATCCATGGTCCTGGAGCTCAAACTCTTTGAACGTTGGCATGAAAGACTAGAAAGCAATAGTTGTTTCCAGTTAAAGCGAAACCGTAGACTGAAAGAAAAATGAATGGATGTAAGTCAAATTTTCCTGGTATCGATATCAAATAAGTTTTTTTCATCGTAAACTGAATTTTGAAGGCTAATTAAGTCCTCTGAGTAAATGGTATCATGGCTGAGACTAAGAACTATAATTATACCTACTTAGAGCCAAACCCAAAGCAAAAACTAAAATAAAAGGGCTGAAAAAAATACATACAGGCAGATAAACAGACACACACACACACACAAACATCTTGTCTTTTATGTATACATATATATATATATGTATATATTATTGATTTTCTGCACTATTGTAAGAACTGCAACCTTGAAACTTCTGAATATCGTTTCTTATGTCTTTGTCTATGAGTGTATGATTAAGATCAACCACTCCTTCTATAATCCGATTTTTTCGATTATAAATTTTCGATATTTATCGGGGGTACCTCAACACAAAATCTAGCTAAGAACACTCATAGATGCTTTACAACTTTGTAAATTTTCAAGAAAATTGGTTTAGCCGGGTTTTTTTTTGTTTTTTTTTTTAATCGTATCACCCCGAGCAAGGTGGTAATGCCACTGATGTGCAGGGGGCTACGTAATAGTGAAAAGATTGGAAAAGAGAAAGCCGGAAACCACATCCTAAACAGGGAACAAGGGATGAGCCTCTTAACCTGTTCAATAGATGTGGGTGGAGTGTGAACGGAGTCTATAGGTAATGGACACACACACACACACATACACAAACAGACAAAGTTCCATTTATAAATAAGTTTAGATTTAGATAGATTATATATATATATATATATATATATATATATATATATATATATATACACAAAACTGTGTTTATTATAGTAGAGAGAGTTTATACAAATTTATATATTCTTCACTACTTGACAATATAATTATTGCAAAAAAAAAAATAATAAGGGTGTCTTAAACAGCAAACAAGCGGCAAGAGCTTTCATAATTGGTAGTAAAGAGAATGAACTGTGTCGACACTGCCTCCCTAATGTCTCTCCCATGAACTGAGTCAATGCTACCTTGCTATTTACTCTCTCTCCATAAATGTGACAAGAGGAATATATATATATAACAGCCTTTATTATAATAGGGAGGATCCTTGAAGTTCTTTTGTTAATGCTAAGTCTCAAGATAAACACTCTATAAAATTCATTGTTTCTTATCCATCATGTTGAATGTGTTGAAATTATTCAACTTTTAACAAGAAAAATCTCAAGTTGACATTAAAAATTGCCTCAAAACATTATTGGTTTATTTAAAACATTATTGGATAAACATTATTGGTTAAACATTATTGGTTTATTTAAAATAGAATGATATATTTATGATGTCTCTAATTTGTATTTATTTACATTTTTTCTAGTTAAATTGTTCATCTATATTGCATATGATCCATTATTGTACATAACTAAGTTGCAATAAAATTTGTATTTTATATGAATATTGCCTTATAAACTGTAATGTACTTTGTTGGGCAGTGGATATCAGCTCAAATAGAGAAATCAAAGAGCCAAATTCAGAAAGATGAATTCATTGCATTCATTTACACGCAATACCCATGGGAAAGGTATTAATCCATCTCTTCTCCCTCCAGTTATGGGTTAAATAGCAGAACAGATTGGGTTCTATAGTAGTTACCAATCATTCTACCATAGAAAAAAATGGCAACCTGATGCAGAAAAGATTTTCTGCCTAGTCAGTCATGAATCGAGAGAGACATGATTGCCCAAGCTTGTATCACATATGACCTTTAACTGTCCTTATGAAAATTGAGATGTAGTAGAGTGAGATGCCCCATATCATAGATTCAGAGGGTTGTGTTATATCTTCGGGGGTCAGGGGCACATATCATAGATTCGCTGTGGGTCCACAAGACTCTTGCATTGATCCTACCACCTTGCTACAATTTAATTTAGTCAGATTTGTGTCACTAAATCATAATCTGCAAAGCAGAAACATTTTACAATCTAAATGAATTTTCTGTCTAAAATAACCTGCAAAGGGTTGATAACCCATAGAAAATGTATTAATCAATAACCAAAGACCCAGTACTTGGGATCTTTTTTGACAGATAAAAGAAATACAATTTTTTTTTTATTTTGAGACTTTTGTATTCTAAAATCCTGGACATTAATCTTTCATTGGAAACTAAGAAAAATGATTCACTCAGTTTACAAAACTAAATATTTATATTCTATGGGCTTTCATCGTAACATTCAAGAATTCTCTTTTTAGACATCTGTATAATCTCCAACAGCACCAGAGTTCATACTTCGACCCAATAAAAAAACAGAGTAATGATTTTCAAATTAGACAAGTCCTCCATCAAAAGATAGACACAACATAATCTTCTTACACTCTTCTTTACCTCCAACAATGGATCTTCTACCAGACAAAACCAAGCTTTTAGAAATAAAGCTATTCATAAAACATATTTGTGTTACATTTCTATTTTTTTATTTAGATATGACGTTTTCAGATTTAGGTGTGCTGTTTTATTCTATATAACAGGAATGTTTGCAGCAATATATATATATATATATATATATATATGCATCTGAGTGAATAAGGAACAATGAAAAATTTTTTATCCAAAACATTAATTTAAAACAGTGCTCGATATATAATATAGAGTTGTAAATATTTATTAATTAATGGATAAAAAAATTGTACATGTTCTAAAATATAATTTATATATATATATATATATATATATATATTATAAATTATATTATTGTATTACCGTCTTAATAGGCTCTCTGAAGATGACTCATATGAGCCGAAAGCTTAGAACCAAATTAATAAACAATTATCCAAATGTTGGAGAATTTTTGTCTTTATTTTCAACTGAAATGAATGCCAAAATACGACGTTTAGAATGACTCATGATTAAGCATAATAGACATTCATTGTCTCTTATATTTAGCAGTATATGTTTAGAAAATTATTTGCTGCCTAAATATATATATATATATATACTCTATTATAATAAAGATCATTGTGCATTGATATATATATATATATATATATATATGTGTGTGTGTGTCCCTCCTGTCATATATGACAGGAGACACACACACACACACACACACACACACATATATATATATATATATATATATATATATATATATATATGTGTGTGTGTGTGTCCCTCCTGTCACACTCATGGAGAGAAAGAGACAATAGTGAGGCAACATCAGCTCAGTTTATTCTCTTTACTATCAGTTATTAAACTCTACTACCAGCTATGAAAGCTCATGCCACGTGTTTGCTTTTTAACAGTACCTTATTTTTTTTTGCAATAATTATCTTGTTGAGTAGTGAAGAATATATATATATATATATATATATATATATATATATATTTTAATTGTGTCACCCCACAAGCAAGGCATTTTACTGCCACTGTTGTGCAGGGGTTTCATAGGAGGAATGTTATGAAGAGTGAGAGGTTGCAGGGGGTGTCAGGAAGAGAGTAGGAGAGGGAAGAGATTACTGATGTGAATGGGATGGGCGAGGAGGAATGTTATGAGGAGTGAGAGGTTGCAGGGGGTGTCAGGAAGAGAGTAGGAGAGGGAAGAGAGTACTGATGAGAGTGGGGTGGATGTAGAAAAGCATGAGAAAGAGGATGTAAGTTTGTGTGACAGGAGATGACTATTGACTTTACATTTAAATTCTTGTAGATTGTAACTGTCAGGAAAGCAAGTATGCGGAAGAGAATTCCACAGGCGGGAAGTTCGAGAAAAGAAGCTGCTGGAGTAGAATTTGCGTTTACAATTTATTGGCTTCATAGTAAAAGGGTGGAACCTAGTTGCTAATCTTGTGGCTCGAGGAAATTCGTATATAGGAGATACCAGTGAGCTAAGTTCATTGGAGCAGAAGCCGTAAAAGACTGTTATGAAATGTTTGGAGATAAAAAATTTGTACACTACTTTAAAAACAAGATTAGGCAAAATAGGTAGCATGAGTTGTCTTTCCTCTACCAATATGGAATCGACTATTGCTCAACACCTAGTAGAGAATATAGCCTGTGTTAAGTCATATAAGATAGAGTGGTTCAAAATTTTACATGTAGCTGATTCGAATAATCAATTAAAGATTTTGGAATCAGTCTGCATATCTTTACAGAAGCCTTCTCTCCTTCTCTTTGCCGTCAGAAGAATTTTGTTAAGTCTCTTTATTTGTTGAGGGATATTTTATTTTAACTGTCCCTTGATAATTATTTACATGTGATTTCTCCTCCATTCATTATAAATATATATTTATATGTATATTTATTTTAGTGTTCCCCTACTTTTTTTTGCTCTTCATTTTCGTTACTGATTTTTCATTTGATTTGTGATTCCAACAATTTTCTCCTGATGAGATGTTGGACAAATGAGCCTTTAAGACAATATATATATATATATATATATATATATATATATATATATATATATATAGTCATCCGAAGACAGATCTGCTTCGTTGTATCACAGCTCATCAGTACAGTTAGACTCCAGTTGCTTTTAACCCAGGATTGAAACCCGACTGATATATATATATATACTTGGGCAGCAACTTTTCTTTCAAGCATCTTTCATTGAATACAGCCAACAAGGAAGATTTTATTCATTTTTTTTTAATCAATTTTTTCCAGAATCCTCACATTTTCTGGATATAAAAAATGTAAACATTTTCCATAATCATTGTTCCAAGTGTTTTCGGCCACTTTTCTGGACATTTTCAAGGGTGTGATGTCTCCACTATTGTTATTTTATCCTCAGGTTTTCACTGTAATGTAATGATTTATCATGTTGTTTTTAAAAAAAGGACCATTAATTCCCAGCTGTCACATGTAGTGCATGACTGAAAATTACATGAGTATCTTTCTATTTAAAAAATAACTTTCAATACTCCATTTTCACTATTAAATAATATAAGCTTGATAATAGAAAATTGTTTGATATATAGCGCCTCTCTAATAGCAAGATGTTTTAGATATTGTGATTTATAAAGTATTCTCATAAATTATGGGTATGATTTAATAAGTTTCTTGTGGTACTTTGCTTTAATAAGTTTCTTGTGGTACTTTGCTTTGATAAATGACATGTAAGGCATCTTTTCAAAGAAGTGGTAGTGTGTAAAACCTTTTGGTTTTATTTTTTTTATATTTATTCTGATAGCTGAACCTAATACATTAGTGTGGGAGGATGTGTATATGCGGCAAACAACCCATAGTTGCCCTTTGTGGTGAATCCTCCAGAAGTAATCTCCCTCAACCAATGCTGAAAACATCAAAGTGATTCTGTGGCAGACACCAACCTGTGGCTGGCACTGCTGTTTGCGACTTACCTTTGAGTGTGAGAAGAAACTGGAGCAGGTTGGCAATGGACGTGACCCATTACAATGGTAGCCATTTTCTTACGCTCATCGATTGTGGGTACATGACGGCTATAAAAGCAACGTGAGGGGGGTGGGGAAACAGCAGGTGGTTCACAGTTGCTGTTTTGAGTTTATTTTGCTACAAGCTATTTCGGCATATTAATTCTTCAAAATGGAAGGCAAGATTTTTGACGCCTGGTTGATCCCAGAATTCAGCGATGCCTCAACAGATATGCCCATTGTTGAATGGATAGAGAACGTAGAATTGGTCTGCGAACTTTGCGCCATGGACAAGATCGAGCGCATCATGCCCCTACGACTACGAGGCGGCGCCCTTGCCGTGTACAGACAACTTAATGAAGAGCAGAGGGCAGACGCGGAACAAATTAAACGGGCCCTTATGACTGCATACGCGACTGACAGATTCAATGCGTCTGACCAATTTATGGCCAGGGGAAACAGTGGATGAATTCCTGGCTGAAATGCATCGTCTGGCGCGACTAATAGGAGAACCGCTACCCGATCGGTGGATGGCATGTGCATTTGTGTCAGGGTTGCCCCATCACGTTAGGCAGCTCCTCAAAGCTTCGTCCAGGATGGACGACATGAATCTAGAACAGATTCTGACCCGAGCAAGGGCGATTATGACGGATGACGAAGGGTACCAGGAATTGGCCGCTGCATCCGTAGAACCATCACACTCAGAAGTTGGGGTTCCCCCTGCCAAACCTGTTAGCAGAACTATTACCTGCTACAAGTGCTCTGGGCTCAACCATATGCCGAAGAATTGTACACAAGGACGTCCGGAGAGGTCAAGCAGAACGGACACATTTCTTCGGAATGCCAGGGAAACGCCCAAGGGGATAAGGCGTCAGCGCCAGCCTTCTCCCTGAGCAAGTAAAAAACCGGAGGTCACCCACAATAAAGGTATTCTGGATGCTCACAAACGCTGGTGAGCAAGACTGTGTGTCGCAGCTGGAGGCAAGAAGAGGTGGGAGTGTTAACCGCCGACGGGAGGACCCTGAAGTGCCTTGGATACGGCAAAATTAAGTTGGGCGTCGAGCAGATTCAGCCTGTGACTGTTGAGGTTCTGGTGGTGGACGGACAATTGCTGGGGTTCGATCTTCTTCTCGGGATTGATGCAATCAAGGTGCTCGGAGGTGTTCACCTGATGAATCAGGAGAGGCACATTTCGGAAAACTGAACACTTGTGCCGCCATTCTTATCAACAAGCCTGATTTCGAAGTAACGTTTAACCCGAGCACAAAAACGTGGACTGCATTGTGGAAGTGTGCAGTGGCAGGCACCAGTTATGCATGTGGTCACCGATTCAGCATGTGTGAACAGGTGGGTGTCTGACACCCTGACAGGAAAGACGCCCGTGAACACGAAGGCGGCGGGTGAAATGCTGATGAGGCGGCGCTTAGAGACACTGCGATCATTGGTGGAAGAGTACGCACTGACTATGACTGTGACGTTGGTAAAATCTTGTCAGAACCGTGCTGACAGCCTCGCCAGAGTGCCGCAACGCTGGTTAGAGATGCACAAGAAAGGAGAACCGGTGCAAGTGAGTTGTGCCACTGCAACGAGCCAGTTGAACAAACGTCAGAGAACTATGTACTTTAAAAGAACGATGTACTTTGCTAGGATTGTAGATCCAACGGTGTCTAAGGAACTAATCAAATCTGCTGTTAGAACCTGCGAAGCCTGCCAATCGATCGATCCAGCACCAGCGCATTGGAATAAAGGAAATTTGAGTGTGAGAAAAAACTGGAGCATGTTGGCAATGGACGTGACCCATTACAATGGTAGCCATTTTCTTACGCTCATCGATTGTGGTCCCTCCCGTTTTGCAGTATGGCGACCACTGAGACGGCAGGGTTAGAGACAGTCTTCTACGAACGAGGCCCACCGAATGAAATATTGACTGATAATGATACCATATTCACTAGCAGACAATTCAAGGAATTTGTAAGCAGCTGGGGGCGTGCATTTGAGGTTCCGGTGCGCTTATGTGCCGTCTGGAAATGGCATTGTGGAACGCAACCACAGAAGCGCCAAAACCATAGCGGCCAGGAAGAATTGTTCAATCTTGGAGGCAGTCTACTGGCATAACGTCACACCCAAGGACAACCTTTCACCCTCCACGGCACCGACTGATGTACTGCACACGTACCATGGCCTGAATCACAAATAACTGAAGGGAAATACAATAAAAGGGACATTGTCTGGGTCAAGTCTCCACGTGGTAAATGTATGACCAAATTTGGAACCGGACGCGTGACCGAGGTGGTAAGTCAGCAGTCGGTGCGGGTCGATGGAACGCCTCGCCTCATTAGAGACCTGCGCCCTTTGTTGGGCTCAAATTCCACGACTGACGAAGAAGACACGGAGGATAGTGAACATCCGATGTACGTAGAGCTGGGTTCAACAGCCGATCGCTCCAATGTCAGTAGTTTACCAGTAGATCAGGATATATCTAATGAGACCTCCTCCGATGAAGAAGCTCAAACACTGCCCCTTGGGAGAAGCACCCGGAACAAAAGACCGCACCCGCACTGTCATTTGTGTGATCAGGAGATCAGTGGGGAGTGTGGCAGACACCAACCTGGGGCTGGCACTGCTGTTTGCGACTTACCTTGTCCCCGCCAAAACAAGGCCCGTGTTTGCTTGGTGTGTAAGGCCTCTGCAGCTGAAATGATGTTAAGGAAAAGAGCACTTGCCGCCCCGACGTAATCCGTTATTTTTTTTTTTCTGCCGGATAATGTAAAGGAATGAGGGGGGACTTGCGTTGCATTTTTGTACACAAAAATGCGCAGTGCATTGTGGGATAGCAGGAGGATGCCGGTGGATTGTGGGTACATGACGGCTATAAAAGCAACGTGAGGGGGTGGGGGAAACAGCAGGTGGTTCACAGTTGCTGTTTTGAGTTTATTTTGCAACAGATTCTCTTTCATGGCACCTGCTTCATGGGGACAAATCGCCATATTTCAGTTGCTTATTGTTTCTTTAAGTCCAAAAGGTCAAAGAGCAATTAAATCTAAAATGTTTGAAAAATTTCAATTAGAAGAACGCAGTTTACATTCATGTTTTAAAATTTTTTTAATGTTATACCCTTTCAGGGTGTAGACAGTCACGGGTATCCATAGCTTTCTTTTTTATTTTCTGTGAATTACCATAGCTCCTCGAAAAATGGTGGAGTGGTTTCCTCTTGCCTTTTCTACAGTTTTGAATTCAGAGTTTTCCCGGTTATCACCCACTCTACCCTATTATTTAACCTATAGTTGGTGGGAACAGGACAATATAGATGTATACATTCCTCAAGAACTTTAGTGCGAAAGTCAATGCAAAAGAATAGACTGAAATTTGAACTCGGTTCGTCAGTTTCACTTTTGGTGTAGATAACTATTAATATACTCACAGGTAGTATAATGGCTATCTACACCGAAAGTGAAATTAACAAACTGGGTTCAAATTTCAATCTTTTTTTTTTTTTTTTTTTTTTTTTGCAAGAAACAAAACCCTTCTGCAGAGTTCGCATTGCCATGGACTAGTGGTTAGCAGGCAAGTCATGCAATTAGATCCGGACTAGGTGTCTCAGTTGTGACCTTGTGCTGTACTAAGCTAAATTAATAAATATCGGATACAAAGTAGGAGATAGAAAAATATTAGTAAGAAGAAACGGGGATAGGAAATGGGAGGTAGAAAGAAAAAGAGGAAATATGAAGATATGACATGAAAACGTTTAATCTGTCTCACCTATGTCCTGAAGAGACACAGTCCATAAAAGAAGAAAAGAAGCTATTTTTGAGATGAGGGATTGTAACTATTGACATTGTTGGGTCTGTTGTTCCTATCTTTATTGTCCCATTCACAGCATTTCGGCTATTGTACACTCTAGCCTGCTTCAGGTGATATTTGTTGAAATTTCAAATCAAACATTTTATTTAGTCCACGGGGTATATTGTTCTGATTCCACGTGCCATGCCTTTGGGTTTCTCAGTTTTAGTTAACTAGCAGTATAGCCCGGCATTGCTCGGGTGTAATGAAAGCTTTAAAACTAATCCATGGTCCTGGAGCTCAGACTCAGCCTAAAGAATATTTGTGTGAAGTTTGGTGAGAATCGGATAAAAATTGTGGACATACAAAGACACACACACAAACATCTTGCCTTTTATATATATATATTATCGATTTTCTGCACTATTGTAAGAACTGCAACCTTGAAACTTCTGAATATCGTTTCTTATGTCTTTGTCTATGAGTGTATCAAATTTGATTAAAATCAGACCACTCCTTCTATAACCCGATTTTTTCGATTTTCGATATTTATCGGGGGTACCTTGACACAAAACCTAGCTAAGAAGACCCGAAGACGCTTATAGTAAAACTGTGTAAATTTTCAAGAAAATCGGTTCAGCCATTTCGGAGTCTATAGGTAACGGACAGACACATACACACACACAGACAAAGTTCCATTTATCAATAAGTTTAGATTTTCTTTGATAGCTCAACTCTCCAAACTGTATTCTCTGCTGAGTCAGAAATTGATTGTGAAGAATTCTGAGTTCAATCAACCAATGCTTGTATCCACTGGGGTCATGTAGAAAATTGATCCAAGGTGTTGTAAGTTCAATCCCTGGCCACATATCTTTTTCAGTGATATTTGCGCGTATGTAAATATTATGGTAGCCCCAGTCTACTCACCTCAAAATCTCTGGTGTTTACATCACGTAACCATAATTCAACGAAAACGAAACTCACAACGACTGTGACGTACAAGGAGCGACCTAAAGGCAAACAAGTCAGTAGTCGGCTCGTTCGGGCCAAGAAAGCACACCATGCACTTCCAGGGACCTGACTCTGCTTAATGCCTTCAACCACTACCATTGCTATCACCCTTCTGAAGCCTCCGACCTGCTACCACGCTACCTGACGTCCACGATCTGCTGACGCTTTCTCCCGAAACTGCCCTTTTCAAGAAAACCAACAGGTCTTTACCTCTAGACACTACAACTGCCCTTTTCAGGGCAAGAAAGTCTATCTTCACGAGGAATGCACCACTCCGATGCAAGGAATTCCAAAAATGCAGACTAGATCGATGCGACAGCGACCTCCAGCGTAGCAACTTTACTGAATCAACTACCGACTGCTAGCGTAGTCTACACGCTAGTCAAACGGAGCAAACTGCACTTCGGCGGTTAGTACAGTCTACGCCACCGACTACGGCAAATAGGCGACGGATTAATCCTATCTACCCAGTGCCAGCAACAACTAGCAACTTCGGCTCCGTTTCCTGACCTATTGTTAACCGCTTGCACTGACACCGCTTAATCAACAACACTTCCGCAGCAACCCAAGAGATCGTTTTGAACTGTAAAACCACACAAATAAAAGTTGTCAGACTAAGGCAACTTTTTCACCTTACATCTTGCTTTTGTCATTCTTGGCTTTCCGGTGTTACTTCACCTTTCCGTAAAAGTCCACGGAGCTTAACTTCTGTGAATGAACGAGGACTGGTCGTGATGTGGCCCCAAGCCTGTTCCACCCGAAGACGCGAACACGATGGGAATTGAATCCTTTCCACGAAGACCGAACAACTACAGAATTCCTTGACAGAAGTGTCCAGCCATACTGATACAGTTTCGTCATTTTATAGCTGCTAATAATAATAATAATAATAATAATAATAATAATGGTGACCGTTCACTAGTTTCACTTTCATAGTTGAAGTTCACTCGACTCACTGCTGACCGACGATAACTTACGTTCATTTTCTTCATGGTTTATTTATTTCTACATTCGCTTATATTTTTCATAAATTGTTCTACGACAACAAATCTCAGCTACATTCACGTATTTCATACTTTGATAATGTTTATTTAACCCTTCCAACCAAGGAAAAATCTAGATCGTGAACCCTTTGCAAAAAAAAAAAAGTAGCGTTGCAGAACTTAATTCCTAATTATCTGCTCTTCACTCGGCGGTAATTTATGCACATGTCAAATGGCAGGAAATGCGTCACGTGACAGTCTGACGATAATGGCAAAAAAAAAAAAAGAAATAAGTCGGATCGTCATTTGAAATCAATTTCATCCAACAAAAATCGACGTCACATCTGCACAAGCCTTTTTTTTTGTTGTTTACTTGATATAGCCGAAAAAGTCATTAACACACGACACGACAAAGTCATCTGCCAAGTACCATCATTATAGATATCTTTTATATATATTGGTTCACTTCTTGAACAATCTAGTACCGTATTCATGTTCTGTAGATATGTAGAAGGATATGCGCTGTGCGGTGTGATGGGTATCCGCTCGGAATGAGAAATCGGAAAGTCGAGTTCAAATTCCAGTCGAATTCGTTACATTTACCCGCAAATACCCTTGGGGAAGATATGAATCCATCTCTCCCTAGCTATGGGTTAAATAGCAGGGTAGACTGAATTTTATAGCCAACTAGTTTGGCGCAGAGAGAAACAGAAACCTACAGCAAGAAAATATTTGCCTAATCAATCATGAATCGATTGCGTGTATGATATATGGCAGTTAACTGACCAAAATATATTAATACGCACACGCATATATACACATATATTAACTAAAATTACCGTCCAACGTACACCTAAACAGACAAGCGTTTCTATGCAAACATACATATACACTATTATGCACATCACCATCCAAAATATTCCACGCACATACATTTAAAAATAAAAATATAATTATCCATTGTTTTAATACACGTGACGACACATAACTGACCAATAAGAAGTAACCCCAAATAATAACTTATAAAAGTGAAACGTGTTAGGTTGAGATATGTTTTCTATTTTGTTATTTTACTTTATTCTGTCATCTTGTCAGATTCTGATCCATATTCAACTTATTACCGAAATATGCAGAAAATATTTTCTTTCCAACAATGCTTTTCTTTATTTTTCACCCATGAACAAATTTTTAGCATATGGCTGATATGGTAATGGTTTCGTTGAGATGGTATGGTAAATTTATCTGCACCAGTCATTTCAATATATGTTTAGATGCGGCACATTACATCAAAATGGGTTTTTCTAATCGTCTTACAACTGTCGCTTGTATATTTTATGCTTAACTCATTATTTGTAAATATTTGCAGTTTTGTATTATTCTGAAAATGGTCTCTTCTTTTTTAAATTCGCTTCCCCCATCACAACACAAAAGAAAATGAGCTAGAAAAAAATGCAGAAAATGATAACATGAATTCGGTTAAGTGAAAAAATGAAGCATTATTATAGCGAGACATTAAAAAAAACTATTGTATATTGTCTGAATTAAAATATTTTTGTCATCAAAGAGGGCATGATTTTAATTGACACTATAAAACATGACATGAGACTGACATAGAAGGAAAAGCGAAACCAATACTTGTGACTGAGTTACAGAAATAATATGAGATTAAAGAATATATATATATATATATATATATATATATATAACGGTGTTTATATATATATATATATATATATATATATATATAACGGTGTTATACTATAGTCATCCGCAGACAGATCTGTTTCGCTGCATTACAGCTCATCAGACGGCTTAGACTCCGGTCGCTTCCTAACCCAGGATTGAAACCCAACCGAATTGGCGTCAGTCGGCGATTCTACCCCGAGCGTTTAGTAGAAGAAGGCGGGCTTTTTTAGTGCGTATAAACATTATATATATATATATATATATATATATATATATATATATATATATATGAATTTGAAAAATACATCATTTAGATGCAGTTAGGACACATCATCAGTGATGTTACCCTGGTTCATTGACGGTTTCGGTCCTTTAAAAACATCATACCTTCTCCCCAGGTTGACCCAGCCAAGGTTGATCAGGCCCTGGCCTGTGTCCTAATCTCTATTTGCTACGTTATTGGAATGCAAGATGTTTTTGGTTGCACAGGAGAAGAGGAAAAATTTCTTGAATAAGGTTGTCCACAAATAAATGAATGTCCAGTGATGATAATATGTACATGGTTCCAGTAAATATCCGGAAATATATAAATTAAAATAAATTGATATTCGTGATATTAATGTGAAGATGAATAGTTAAAATAGCTAAATGACTAGATAGTAAAAACTCATTAAATATACTAAAATAAATACATAAATTACGATGTGGAAGATACCATTCCATAGGGATGAAGGAATATGCTATTAAAAAATCGAAAATCGTACCGAATACGGTAGATATGTAAATAACTAAAATTAAAAACGAATGATATTAGTGTAATATTTCTGATTAAAAAAAAAAAAAAAAAAAAAAAAACTACGGGGGTTGTAAAGATAAATGAATAGATAAAAACTGGAGCAAAATACAAAAGTAAAGCTAATGATATTAATGAAATATTTTGGATTATTAAAAAAATGATTGATATGAATAGATAAATGAATAGATTTTTTAAAAAATCGTTGCATTTGATGACCTTAATCTAGGTTATTTCATTTCCTCGCCATGGTTTTTGGTCTATCGGACATTACCGTTATTTTGGCCCGTCCAGGTATTATTATCTCGGCATATCCAAATCCACCTGGATGACCCCAGAGTTGTATCTAGGATTGTTTGAGTCATTTTCCTCTTTTTTAACCCTGTAATTCCCATTTTATTGACGGCCAAATTTAAAGATTTCCCAGCGAAACCCCTCACACCAATTTCGATTGGGTAGCATATTGCTTGTCATCCTCGTCTTCTACACTCATCAACAAGTTCTTGGTATTTGTTCATTTTGTGTTGGTGTGCAACTTCCATGTTTTCTTCCCATGGGACTGTTAGTGCCCACAGAATAATCTGTTTTGTTAAATTCGAAAACAAGACCATATCTAGTCGTAAAGAAGTACTTAGAATGTGTTCTGGTAACCTCAGTCGGCATCCTAGGTCTACCATGAGTTGCCAATCTGAGGCTGAGGAAAGTATACATCTTGTGCGTCTCTTACATACTGGTCTTTTTTCGCCCGCCCTTACAAATTGAATTTTCTCTTTCTTTGGGTTAAATTTTGAACTCCGGATGGCTGTGTTGAATATTTCGGTTAGTTTCTTTAAAACTTTATTATGGCGCCAGCGATATCTCCCATCACTTAATGCCTTGGGACAACTACTAAGTATATGTTGGAGTGATGCTCTTCCTGAACATAACTTGCATGAAGAAGTTTCTTTTTTTCCCCAAATATGGAGGTTCACAGGGCTTGGTAGTGTATCATAAACTGTATTGATCTGGAATTTTGTATATGTGAATTACCAAGTAATTTTCCGTTTTGTTATGTTCTCCCATCTGGTCCATGCTCCTTGCTGGCTTAATCCCACCATTTTTGTGATTCTATCCTCCTCCACACTAGCTCTTACTTCATTTTGGAGAAGTTTTTGGTAATCTTTCTTATTTGTCTTGTCCATAGGTTTCCGCTGGATGTAGCCTAGTCCCATTGTCCCTTCTGCAACAGTTCCTATAATTGTTTTCATTTTTAGCCTCTCTTCAGCCAACCGTAATTCTCTTCCTGCATCCCATTTCTTGTCAGTATGTACTAATATCCCGGCGTCGGCAACTTTAGGGTCTTTAGAATTTTGGTACATCAGAACTTCTCTTGTGCGAGAGACCTTAACCCACTAACGGGCAGTTGTATTGGGTTTGTCTTCCCGTATAGGGCTGGGCTGCTTAGTGAACGTAGTAGGCCAAGCCATTTCCGAATAGAACTTCTAATCTTCCTTTCTAGGGACTCGACCGCCGATATTGACACGCTATAAATCGTTAATGGCCATAAAATCCTGGGTAAAATCGCGTGTTGGTATAGCCAAGTTTTAAAACGACCTGGGAGCCCAGACTTATCAACTTTTTTAATCCATATTGTTAGGTTGTTGATTGTCTCATTAATGGAGGTCGTATCTTTTAACGTGTGGTGGAATACTTTTCCTAAGCTTTTTACTGGTTTCTCTGTCAGAGTGGGAATGTCTTGGTCTGCGATTCGGAAACGGAATTTATTGACCACTTTTCCGTTTTTTTATGACGACTGATCTTGATTTTGTCGGTTTTAATTTCATTCTGGCCCATGCAATAAGCTTCTCTAAGCCACGTGCTAACCACCTACATCCAGTGACAGAGGCCGCTGTAACTGTTAAATCGTCCATATAAGCTCTTATTGGTGGTTGCCTTATTCCAGATTTGGTAATAGGACCACGGCATTCCTTTTCAGCAGATTTGACGATCATGTTTAATGCAAGGGTGAAAAGTGAAGCAGATATTGTGCAGCCAGTGATAATTCCCTTTTCTAGTCTATGCCAGTCCGATCTCACTGGTCCCGATGAGATCCTTATTTGAAAATTTTCATAGTAATCCAGGATAAGCGTTGTAATTTTACCTGGAACATGATATTTTTCAAGAGTAAGCTCCACCAGTTTGTGTGGAATGGACCCGTAAGCATTAGCCATGTCCAACCACAAAACGGCCAAGTCACCTTTCTTTTCTTTTGCTTCTCTTAGCAGTTGTGTCACAATTCCCGTGTGCTCGAGGCAGCCTGGTATTCCAGCAATCCCGCCCTTCTGCACTGAAGTGTCAATATATTTGTTCTTTAACAAATAGTTCTCCAGCTGCCGGGAAAAAATTCTGAAAAATATCTTGCTTTCAGTACATAATAAAGAGACACTTCGGAATTGTTCTATATCTTTTGAATTTTCCTCTTTAGGGACCCAAACGCCTTCCGCAAATCTCCACTGTTCGGCTATTTTTCCTCTCCGCCATAGTTTTGATTATAACCCATAGTCTCCTGAGAAGTCTTGGGCAGCGCTTGTATACGGCATACGTCACACCGCTTGGCCCTGGAGCTGACGCCGATCTTGCTGCTCGTACGACATCTTGGATCTCTTTTAAGCTCGGTTCTCTCATGTCAAAATTTACCGTTGGAAGTTCGGGTGCGATCACATAGTCGTTTCCGCCCAGATCTTTCTCTCTGTCAGGGTCACTTAACGTATCGTGTAGGAAAGAATTAACAGTGCTTGAAGAACATTTCAGTTGCCCTGTTCGTTTGTCATCAAGTAGCTTTCTAGCAAATCCAAATGGGTTTGCTATGAAAGCTGTTCTTTTTCTGGCCCTCTCTTTTCTCCGTTTCCTGAGCCACTCTGCTTTTCTGGTGGACTTAAGTTTATTCCTCACGATGTCGCGAAGCTCCACGAGTGCCAGACGTTCCTCTTCACTGGCTTTTCGAAATTGTTTTCGAAGGGTTTTTAATTCCTGTCTTCACTCCTTAATTTTTTCTGTCCGACGATTATTCTTTTTTATTTCTCTTTCACCCTCTTCTACGCAACCGAATCTACCCGTGGCGTAATTAATTATGGTAGGTGTCATAGCTTTTAGACGTCTGTCTGCATTTCCTGATGATGTTGCGTCTAGAATCATACAGACGTCTTGATCGAATTCAAGTCATAAATTTGTCTCACTCGCCTTGGGCCATTTAATCTTCTTTGACTTGTTTGGTTTCGGCAGGCCAGGTGCGTGAAGGGACTGGGCTCTGTGGTGTGACTCCGGGCCTGGCTCCTCCTGCGTCTTACCAGGTAAATTACCTGTGCGGTGCACCTGGCTTTGTGGTACCAAACATTTCATACGGGTCTGGTGGATCTTTGGACCACGTTTTATTTTGCATAACGGTGTTATATATATATATATATATATATATATATATATATATATATATATATATATATGAATAACGGTGTTTATATATATATATATATATATATGAAATGAATTGTTTGAACATTATTTTTTATCGATACTCGCATCTAAGTAGATATTCTGTTTTTAATGAAACTATTATATATTTATTTCTATCGGCCTGATTATTTACGATAAATTTTTATTACGAAAATGTGTGCCATTCGGCAGGATTCGAACCTGCGAACCCTAGCTAGATAGGGGAAGCTACTATTTGATCTGGTAACGTCTTAGACCTCTCGACCACGAATAGCCTCCAGTCTAAACGAGGTTTTTACCAAGCCTGCCTGCCTGCCTCTCTCTCTCTCTCTCTCTCTATATATATATATATATATATATATATATATATATATATATATATATATATATATATATATATATATATATATATATGCTATTCGTGGTCGAGAGGTCTAAGACGTTACCAGATCAAATGGTAGCTTCCCCTATCTAGATAGGCGCAGGTTCGAATCCTGCCGAATGGCACACATTTTCGTCATAAAAATTTATCGTAAATAATTAGGCCGAAAGAAATAAATATATAACACTGTTTCATTAAAAACAGAATATCTACTTAAATACGAGTATCGATAAAAAAAAAAATAATGTTCAAACAATTCATTTCAAATTTTCGGTTGCTTATAACCAAGTTTCGTTAAAATTCGTTGATTTCTGTAATATATATATATATATACAGTATAAAGATTTTTGATTATTACCATGGATAATACATATTTCACCGCTTTGATGTTCTTTACGCGGCTCGTCAGATCAAAAAAGAAAAAAAAAATTTTGGCGGTGGGGGGGATCTGACGAGCCGCGTTAAGAACATCAAAGCAGTGAAATATGTATTATCCAAGGTAATAATCGAAAATCCTTTATAAAATATTACTCTGTTAAATTAAATAAATGAATTTAACATTGAGTTCTCTCAAGTTCGTTTCTTTTGGAATTTACCCGGATTGCATACCAAGTGTACTATGTTATATATATTTACCCGGATTGCATACCAAGTGTACTATGTTATATATATATATATATATATATATATATATATATTAATTTTCTTTTATATTGGACATACCACCACATGCCTGTCCAGAAGACTCGCGTTATACCTCTCCTACCACGGCTCAATTAGGATCCATTTAAACACACGGAAACCTACCAAACACCGTACAAAACATACTTCTAAAAAAATAAAAGGATAATAGCCTCATCTGCATGTAAAAAAAATGAATAAAAATAATGGAAGGATTAATGATAAAAATAATGGAAGGATTAATGATAAAAGAAGAAATAGCCAACATGCAACAGTATCAGATATGAATGCTGCCACAGTAATGTTTCTTTTCCTGGTGCTCCCGACCATATGAATTTACCCGTGCTACTAGATTGGCAGCTAGGCCCCCCGCTCATACGATCAAAATAGCCAAATGTAACCACCACTTCTTCTCCCTAGTTTCTTTTCCTACACTTCCTCCCTGTGGAACTCCCTTCCCCATACTTACTTCCCTGATAGCTACAATCTCCAAAGGTTTAAGTGCAACATCAACTGCCATCGTGTATCTCCTTGACACCCACCTCTCTCTTATCCTTTCAACATCCCCTGTACCGTTTTTTCTTTTTTTCTGTCTTCCATCTTCTCTCACTGTAACCCCCTGCACACCAGTGACAGTACTACCTTGCTTGAGGTAAAACGATCATATATATATATACAAACAATATGTTGACCGTGTTTGGAAAATAAAACATTTCTATAACTCTAGATAAATACATAAAAAAAACATAACATTCATATAAAATTTTTTAAATAACCCTTGATAATGCCTAAAAGAATATCCAAAAGCATTCGGATGCAAATTTAGACACTTTATGTCCAGAAAAGAAAGCACTTATACGAACACAAGCAAAATAAAATAAAATGCTTAATCGCGATACCTTGTCAGTTGTCTTTAATGAAGTATGTATAAAAGATGGACTGCTGCCTAAATACACAATTATGCATAAAACGAAATATATTTGTTTTGAAAGTGTGGCGATAATCGATGTGTCCTAAGAGATTGATTAAGCATTAGTGGATAAAACGAAAATTTCATTTTTTTTTCAAATGGAGAAGAAATTAAGCACTGCCTTTGCAAGAAATCGTATTGATAGAAAGATCGAAAAGAGAATCGATAAAATTGCTCTGTTAAAATAAACCAATATGGGGCAAACAAAAAAAGCTCTCGTGATGTATCTATGTAACTAAAAGACCAATGGCAACCAAGTCTCATCATTTTACTGTTGAAATTGATAAATACAGTCGTAAGTTCTATTCTAATAGTATCTTCTCTCGTACTTCTCACCTATGGATCTCTCTTTCGGATTCTTGCTATCCTGTCAAATCACTCAGTCAGTTAACTACCATGCGTGATACACGCTTCTTGGGAGATCATGTCTTTTTCGATTTATAACTGACTAGACAGATTTTCCCGCAGTAGGTTGCCATTTCTTTCTGTGGTAGACTAGTTGCCAACTAAGGCAAGGACCAAGTCTGCCCTGCTGTTCAACCCATAACTGAAGGGAGAAAAGATGGATTAATACCTTTCCTAAGTGTATTTATGCGTAAGTGAATGCAGCGAATTTAACTGAAATTCGAACTCGGCTCTCCGATTTCTCATTCTGAGCCGATACTCATTGCACCACCAAAAATTTAAATTCCATGTCAGTCGTCATCATCTGTCTTTTTGGATCCTGTATCACTATTGTCCCCTCACCTCAGTAAGGTTTTCTCAGTTTCAGTCACTCTCAGTGACCATTGCGTCTTAGTGACTTTATCACCTTGCTTGTGGTGAAATGATTTTTAAAAAATAGGCTTTATAAATGGCAATGGATATTAGCTGTTTTCTTATATGGAAACATTCTACATTCATTAACCACGCAAGCGCCGGTTAAAATTTATAGTCTTTCTATTAAAATATTTTTTCAGAAAATACATTTCTCAAGTTCACTGTTATTGCTCTCTGATGAGGGCTTCCTTCCTTACATTTTGCTTGAAGTGGTGCAGAACGCCAATATCTTGATTACATCATTATTTTCACTTTGAGTTACATGAACTATCCGTTTTAGTTGTTGCTGTTGTTGAAAGTTCTCAAAACCAAATTAAAGTGGGATAAATACAAATGCTATTTCATTAGTTGTTTCTTTAGAAACAGGTAGGTCTCATTTTAGGAAGGCTAAAATCTCGTTCCAACAAACGGTAATTTTTTTTATGAAGAACATAAACCATGATTATTTTTTATCACCAACAAAAGTCTGTTATTCAACAGTATTTCATTCTTTATAAAAAGAATCTAAGATTCCGAACGAAAAACTTATGTGAAATGTTTTGCTGGTTGAGTAACGAGAAGAAACGACAGAACTCTTAATCATTTGTTATATTGATTTTCTAAACGTAGCTTAAATGTGGTACAAGGCCGAAAGTGTGGGGTACAAAGTGAGTGTCGAAGTTATTATTAAGTCGTAATTGATCTCGCGAGACAAACGGGCTAACCGTTTCACCATGTCGAAGTATTCCTAATAATCATTTTTTATGAGGATTTTCTAAGCGTAGCTTAGATGTGGCATAAGACCGAAGTTGCGATGGGCACCTAGTGAGTATCGAACTCACTATTCAGTTGTAAATGATCTAGTGAGACAAGCATCCTGTTATTCCACATCAAAGTGGATTTCTTATTCATTTGTTGTCTTAGAAATATAGACAAATGCATGCTACTCATTTTCAAGTACACTCCTTTGTTCGTTAATCCCTGATGCAGGCATCCGTTCAGGCACATTTGTGTTTCTTTTTTCACACAGAGAGCTATGATTTATACCTTACCTACGTTAAACAGACCTTGGTTGCAGTTCCAGAATTTGTTGTGGTCAGTAGTTAAGCATGTTCAGCACTCTCAAACCCTCGGTCACGATGACTCATAACTTCGTGCTAGCACAACCATCGACGCATTCCAAACAATTTCATCTATCCAGTCTCACTCACAAAGCTTGAAACTATAGTGGGTTGCTTATCTATTTTTATTCTACTTGTAGTGGGAGTCCGTTTTAGTGAAGGGTAATTGTATACTGTTGCAGGTTAACGGAATTTGGCCTTGTGGGAAGATAGTCCACTATAAGTCATAAAATGATTATAAAATCAAGAAAAGCAATTGATTATAAAAATAACATTTTTATATATACACATATCAATTAACGTTTTTACAATTAAAATAATACTTGAATATAGGTCCAACGTAGGTTAAATGTTCATGACAAATGATAAGCTGAAAGAGATTTAAGGCTTAGGAATATGAGGAATGTCTTTGAAGTATTCGCTCCTTAGGTCAGTAAGTACTTTTGAGACAGGGAAGAAAGTAAGGAGAGGTGAAGGGAGGCGAACATAGTAGCCGCTTGACTTAAGTCAAGGGGATATCGATTACACGCTTCTCCTTGATAGTCTGCCTGCTGGGTGCTTTCTGTCTCGGCTTTTTATATCTGCTTTTTGGATCAAAAGGAGCTCGTTTGGGATTTCACACTTGAATTTGATTCTGGGCTTTCCATTGGCTGGTAAATAAAATTCGCGTAGGCTCGCGAAATGAAAATTTGATATTTGATTAATTTTTATTTTTCAACCGGAACATCTGCGCGAACTCGGATGCGCACCGACGAATTTTGGTCATTTGCTTTTTGGTCGTTAAAGTGCAAACATCCGGTCCCTCGTTTTTGCTCGGTAGGTATCACCACAGAACAACCAGTGGCATAGTTTTCAGAAACTTCTACAAAAGGTGCCGCACGCTGAGATCGCCTATGCATGTACAAATCTCTTATAATATTAAATACAATGTAACTTTATACATTTATCGTTCACTCAATCTGATCAACCCTTTGTTTATGATGTTGAAAGTGATTTTAGATTCTTTAGTGCATACATACGTACAGATAGAGAGAAAAACAAACATTTTCACATGCATGCACACATACTTACGTATGCATATGCGTGCAAAAAATTATAGATATCTCCAAAAAAAAGGGACACGTAATTTGTAAAATGAATGAAAAATCTTTTTTGAAGCTTTTATTCTAATTTCAAGTTATTAGTTTAGATCTAATATTTGTAATAAGAAAAATTCTTTATTGCATTTCAAAACAAATTCAAATTGATTGTTTTTAATCGCTAAGAATGGCTGATTTTAACGATTTTTTGCCATATTTACAAATCTGCCAGCTCAACGTAATTCCCTTTGTTAAAAGTTCTTTCAAAAATAGAATATACTTTTCTGGAACTTTATTTAAGAAAGATTAGCTGATTTAAACTTTGATTAATCTGATTTGAAACAAATATTACTTTTATTTTAAAATCTCGCGGAAATGCTTTTTTAACACGAAGGTGTTGGCAACTATTCCGATAGATCTATGTTTGGAAATTTTTTCAAAGAATTACAATATCGCTAACAATTACTTTTTGTTTTCTTTCTTCTTTTTTTTTAATTCATTTCACCTTCTCACCCGTAAACAAGGTAGGACTGCCACTAGTGCGCAGGGGGTTACAGTAAAAGAAAAAACTAGGTACAGGGGTTATTGAAGAAAGGATAAAAAACATTAATGGGATTCAAGAAGATAGAAAATCGTAATTGACGTTACATTTAAATTTTTAGAGATTGTAGCTATCAGGGAAGCAAGTAAACGTAAGAGAGTGCCACAGGCGTGAAGGGCGAGAAAAGCAACTGTTCGAGTAGAAGTGAGTTTCGTTGAACTATTTTAACGGTATAAGGGTGGGATCTAGATGTCAATCTAGTAGTACGCTTAAATTCACGTGGACGGGTCACCAGGGGAAAAAAAAGCTCATCAGAGCAGTTGCCATGAAAATATTTCTATAAAAGACAGGGGGGAAACTACATCACGTCGGTGAGAAGGTGACTGAAGTCGAGATGTTAAGTCTAGACCGATTACATTGCAGATCCTTGAATTTTCTCGAAAATTTCGAGATGAATTGCAGGAGCCCCCGATCAAATATGACAACAGTATTCAATGCAAATTACTTGACGAATACAAAGTGAATGTTTTTATATGTATATAATTTTTAACACCCGGTAATCTTTAAAATTTAGGAAAATATTCTAAATCATCTAATATTTTATTGAATTTGGCGTTATAGTTTTACTTATGAAGATGCTCGTTGAGAAACTGTTAAAAAATGACCAATAATTTTTAAATTTATAAGTTACCGCTCACATTTCCTGATAATGTCGTATATGGACGTTCGTATTTACAAAAGTCAGCGAGTTTATACACATTATTTTTCATGTATGCTCATTTTTAGCGGGACTGATGTCATATAAACATATCACATTTTCTATCTAAGATAATTAATTCATCATTAATTCAGTTTTTCATTTACCGCATTTTGCGACGTTGTAGTTACCAATCCCCTCCATCTCTTGAAGAAATGTGTCCCTGAACTCTCCTCTGTCCTTTTTCTTGAAGAAATGTGCCCCTGAACTCTCCTCTGTCCTTTCTAAGCTCTACAACCTCTGCCTATCCTCCTCCTGCTTTCCTGCCTGTTGGAAGTCTTCTACTGTGGTTCCAATATTTAAAAACACCGGTGAACCCTCGGACACCGCAAATTACCGCCCTATAAGCCTTCTTCCGATCTTTGGCAAAGTGTTCAAAGCCATTATCAACGCCGAGGTCGTTCAACATCTCACAGCCCACAGGCTACTCTCGGACAAGCAATATGGCTTCCGCTCCACAAGGTCTACTGCTGATATGCTAACAACCATCACCGAGTACATATACCAGGCTCTCGACAAGAATGGTGAAGCCCGAATCGTCGCCTTGGACATCTCAAAAGCCTTCGACAGAGTATGGCATGCCGGTCTTCTACGGAAACTGCGAAGCTACGGCATAACTAGACTTTTGTTGGACCCAATCCAGTCATTCCTCTCTAACCGCACTCTGAAGGTGGTATTGAACGGACATGCCTCTCAGAACTATCCTACAAACGCGAGTGTCCCCCAAGGCTCTATCTTAGGTCCTACGCTCTTTCTAATCTACATCCACGATCGCCCCGATGCCATAACATCCCAAGTAGGTATGTACGCCGATGACACCACAGTTTACTCTCGCCTTGTTGGTGACAAGGCGAACCTCGCTGCCGAGCTTGAAAAGGACCTCCAATCCGTGGTGGATTGGGGTAAGAAATGGCTCATAAAATTCAATTCTTCCAAAACGAAGCTGCTGTCAATTAACCACCACAGACAACCGCACCCC
Source organism: Ascarosepion bandense (assembly GCA_037127315.1). Classification (NCBI taxonomy): domain Eukaryota; kingdom Metazoa; phylum Mollusca; class Cephalopoda; order Sepiida; family Sepiidae; genus Ascarosepion; species Ascarosepion bandense. The sequence goes on along the minus strand of JBBBDQ010029797.1, from coordinate 12,985 downwards.
CCCATTAGCATGGAACAGGCTTGCCTCCCAGAGAGTAAATAACTACGCCTGCTTGGCCTGACACTCTCAGCGGACCTCAAGTGGAATGACTACGTTCAATCCATTGCTAAATCCGCTGCTATGAAAGTCGGCTCCCGGTGCAGGGCCCGGAAATTCTTTCCGCCTGAATCTATCCTGCACATATATAAATCTACCGTCCGCCCGTGAATTGAATACTGCTGCCACATCTGGTCGGGTGCCCCTGCTATTCTCCTCAGGCTTCTTGACAAAATACAGCGGAGAATCTGTAATGTGATCGATACGGACTTAGCTGACCGCCTGCAGTCACTCTCTCACCGGCGTGATGTGGCTTCCCTGTGCCTCTTCTATAAGTACTTTCACGGCTTCTGCTCTGATGAACTTAAATCACTGGTGCCCCCTAGGTGTGAATTTGAACGAGATACTACATTGGCAACTAGGTTCTATCCCTTTTTAGTGAAACCGATGAAATGTAACCGCAATTTCTACTCCAACTGCTTCTTTTCTCGCGCTTCCCGCCTGTAGAATTCCCTTCCGCATGATTGCTTCCTCGATGGCTACAACCTCCAGGAGTTTAAATGTAAGGTCAATAGACACCTCCTAACACACTAACTCGCACCCATTCCCTCCAACGCTCTCCCTACGTACCTCCTAACTCGTCTATCACCATCCCTCTGACATTTCCTATACCCAATCGCTCTATGTAGCCCCATGCGCTATAGTGGCAGTGGACTGCCTTGCTTGGGGTGATATGATTAAAAAAACATCTCACGATTGTGGTTCATGGTGACATTCAAGTCAAAATAGTGAAATGGCTTGCCGATTCCTTTTGCACCAGAGATGCTGAGGCGAATCCGTCTCTCAGAATTTAAAAGGGCAAGACCTACAAATTCCAATATCAATTATCACGATTACGGACAGAGGAACATTTCCTTCTTGAATGGTTCTATCATATATTCTAAGCAACAACAACTAATAATAATAATGAAATTAGCTCTTCAGTCATTTATTCAGTTGGAACTTTTTACGCCGCTGTGATCAGGACTAACTTTCATTCAGTTGTGAGTCATAGTGACATTCAAAGCAGAATAGTAAAATGGCTAACTTGTTCTTTTTGTAGGCGGGATGTTACCCCTGTCCATTCTCTTATGAGTTAAAAAGGCAAAACCTATTAGTGGTCTGAATTCAGAGTTTTCCTTCTCCTAGACTGGCGATTTTATATGGGGTACGTGCACTATACAGATGTACCACACTCTCGGTCGTATCTAAAAGATCAAAAGGATTGCATTTAAATCTTTGGAGGTACCAATATAATATAAACATATCACATTTTCTAGCCAAGATAATTCATTCATCATTAATATATTTATCCATTTACAGCATTTTTCGCCGCTGTCATTTTCACTCCACTCCATTTCACGATTGTGGTTCATGGTGAGATCGAAGCTAGAATAGTGCAATGGCTTGCCGGTTCCTTTTATATAGATAATGTTAGGTTGCCCCTTTTTTCAGGCTCAACGTGGTGCAATGGTTAACAAGCTTGTCTCGCTAGAATCCATTACGATTGAGTAGGATGTGTGTTGTGATTCAGTGGATAGCGGCTCGGAACGAGAAATCGGAGAGCTGAATTCGAATTCCAGTTGGATCAGTTGCATTCACTTACCCTTGAGAAAGGTATTAATCCGTCTCTTCTCTCTCCAGCTACAGGTTAAATAACAGGGAAGATTGGGTTATATATCCTTGGTTGGCTACCAGTCCACCACAGAAAGTAATGCCAGTGAGTCATGTCTCTTTCGAGACATAATCGCCAAGCGTGTATCATTTATGGACTGACTGAGTGTGTTATATCCTGATTGGGTATCACATATATTTGGCCTTGTGCCACATCTAAGCGACACTTAGAAAATCAACTCTCAGAAGTTTAAGAGGCAAGACCTACAAGACAGGAAGTAGTTTTCTTTCTCCTAGACTGGCGATGGTATATGGAGACCGTGCGCTACCCCGACTACATGCTCCCACGTCTTTCGGCCATACCGACAAGACCCAAAGGAAAACATAACATTACATTTAGAGGACGGCTCGGCTGCAGAAGTTGCCGGAAAGTCGTCCGTGTTGATTAGTCAACCGCCTTCGGGTCTTCACTTTAGTTTTTTTTTTTTTTTTGTCTAGATTTACTTCCATAGCCTTTTCGTATTTTGTATAAGGCTGCAAGGCAGCGGAGGTTTTAAATCAAGGCTTTCCTTCCTCTAGATGGACTGTCGAGCTTCATCTAAACGAATCAGCTGGTTATGAGGCGCCAGTTTTCCGCCGTAGCCCATTCTCCAGCTTGGAGCTGAACTTAGTTGTCAGAGACTATTTAAGACGCATGCCACAGAATCATTTTGTAAACAGTGAGAGCTAAGATTATACTCAAATAAAATAATACAATTATAACACCTAGTTAAACATTTTAATATTTTTTGTTATTAAGTTTTATACTTTCCCTAACACTTAAAAATAATATATTTATAAACTATAATTTTTATTACAACTAGCAGTATAGCCTGGCGTTGCTTGGGTGTAATGAAAACTAATCCATGGTCCTGGAGCTCAGACTCTTTGGACGTTGGCACGAAAGACTAAAAAACAATAGGTGTTTCCAGTTAAAGCGAAACCGTAGACTGAAAGAAAAATGAATGGATGTAAGTCAAATTTTCCTGGTATCAATATCAAATAAGTTTTTTCGTCGTAAACTGAATTTTGAAGGCTAAATAAGTCCTCTGAGTAAATGGTATCATGGCTGAGACTAAGAACTACAATTACACCTACTTAGAGCCAAACCCGAAGCAAAAACTAAAATAAAAGGGCTGAAAAACTGATTTTGATCAGACCCGGTATCTTGCCTTTTATATATATTATCGATTTTCTGCACTATTATAAGAACTGCAACCTTGAAACTTCTGAATATCATTTCTTATGTCTTTGCCTATGAGTGTATGAAATTTGATTAAAATCGGACCACTCCTTCTATAACCCGATTTTTTCGATTATCGATTTTCGATATTTATCGGGTGTACCTCGACACAAAACCTAGCTAAGAACACTCGCAGATGCTTATAGTACAACTGTGTAAATTTTCAAGGAAATCGGTTCAGCCGTTTCGGAGTCTATAGGTAACGGATACACACACACATACACAGACAAAGTTCCATTTATAAATAAGTTTAGATTATTCACCATTTTCTTTGGATAGACGTGCTTTATTTTCCTCACCACAGATTTATTTTATTCATTCTATTTATTTTCCTACGTCAAATCGCTATATTTACATTTTATTTTAGATTTGTTGAAGAAAACTCATTGATTTGTTGACGAATATATTTTTAAATTTTATTAACTGTTAAAATTGTACAAATTGACCACAGCGTTTTTAAGTAGCGGGTTTGCCATAGTAAAGATTTTCCCTTAGATATTTTTTGATTTACGTTTTATGTTCTTGTGGAGGAGGCGTGATGTCAACAAGATTTATAATGAAGATTTAAACATACAACTAGTTTTCGCGTATTCTATCTTTCATATTATTTTATATTCTATCATATCAAACATAATGTGACTTATCGTTTACGAAACCTGATCTCTCCTTTCGGTATGGTATCAGGAGGCATTACTCAATGACAATAAGCGAAAATGCCTGATGTTACCATAACAACATAATATCTCTTTAATATTAAGGAAAATGAAATTGCTAGAATATTGATTTTTGTTTATTAGATTTTTTTTCTGCGTTAAGCAGCTCTCTGGTTTTGTACTGGGTGTAATTTTATTTAAAAAATCGCCTTACTTACAACAAATGAAATTGTTTAAATAAAAAAAATAAAGGATTCAGAGATTTCAGTTTCACATACAGAAAATATAACCAATGCAATTAAAAAAATTACTTGACCGTAACACACACACACACACACACACACACAAAGAGATAGAGAATTAATAAAAGTTTGTTACTTAGCTGGTTGATGTTAACCAGCATCCTGACTCGAGAGTTTAGTAGACGGGCTTGTCAGTCCACTCTTCAGAGGTTTAAATCAATGAGCCATAAGTAATTTCCGTTTTTTGGGTAACCAATTGTAATGACGGATGAATTACCCTAATTGTAAAATCATACGTGGTAGTGAAGAATAAATTTGAAGTACACTAACATACTTTAATATTTGCATCTGGCAGCGTACACAGTGGATTAAAGGAAAATGTTGTTCTCTTCCTTGAAATAAATTTACTTTAACTTACATTAGTTTGGTTAATTTAATGTCATATAAATCCTTGCTGGGTTATTTAATGTCGAATGTAAGAATTTTGTCTATTAAGTTGATTCATAAGTATTTTCCGTTTTGGGTAACCAATTGTAACTACGAATGAATCATCCTAATTGATTATCATACGTGGTAGTTAAGAATAAATTTGGAGGACAATAACGTACTTTAAACTTTGCATGACAGTGGCAGCGTACACAGTGGATTAAGGGAAAATATTGTTCTCCTCCATGACAATAAGAATAACACAGGGAAAAAAATTTAGAACTTGTTTTGTCAATTGTACCCCATCCGCCATATTCACCCGATATTGCACCAACCGATTATTACTTTTTGCGGTTGCTGCAAAAAATGCTTTGATGGGGATAACTTTAATGAAGACCAGATTCAAGACTTCGTCGAAAAAAAGTTTTTCACATCAAAACCTTCGGAATTTTGCTCAAAAGATATTGATGCTGTCAATGATGTACAGACGTTTGGTTTTGTTTGATGATGGTCGAGGCCAACGCCTAGACTGCATGCTACCCCCCAAAAAAAAACAAATAGAGCGTCCTATAGGACCTAGTATTGAGAAAGGAAAATATTTTAAATATGTAAAAACAGATGAAACATGAAATAAACGCTTTATTCAAATTAAATATAAACTAAATTTTTATTTTACTCTTTGATTGGATGCCCCCACCTTGATATAGATGTCCGGGGGTGTCGCGCCCTCTGCAAGCTACTAGATATGGTGTCTGATAAGTGACAACAAGTCATTTCTAATAACTGAATTTGAATAAAATGTAACTGGACATTTTTTTCTCTCTTTTTTTTTTGTATGTGGGGGGAGAATAAAGTTGGGAAACAAAATCAGAATTTATTTATGACTCATCTTAATTATATTAATTAAATATAAATTTTTATTTTACTCTTTGATTGGATGCCCCCACCTTGATATAGATGTCCGGGGCTGTCGCACACTCTGCAAGCTACTGGATACGGTGTGTGATAAGTGACAAGTCATTTCTAATAACTGAATTTGAATAAAATGTAACTGGACATTTTTTCTCTCTCTTTCTCTCTTTTTATTTTTATTTTATTTTTTTTTTGTGGGGGGGGGGGTGAATAAAGTTTGGAAACAAAATCAGAATTTATTTATGACTCATCTTAATTATATTAATTAAATATAAATTACCGCCATTATTACCTTTATCTTTTCTTCTTTTTTTACCCTCTGATCTTCAGACTGGTTGTTATCGTCAGTTCCAGTGTCGCAATAATTTCCAATGTAGTATTTATCCAAGATTTTATATGCTGTTTGCGAATGTCTGTGGAATTGGTCACTTTTCATAGCATCACTAATATCCTGGCCCCGGTGCTCGTGTAAAATATCTGACCCGCCCGGGTGGAAACAGGCGAAGTCAGTCAAGTCATACAGTTTGTTGTCGTTGACCACAATCAAACGATTCTTGTCACTGAGTTTATCAATATTTTTGGAGCCACACATGATAGTAGCAATCGTCCTCTGATCTATAGTGTTGTTGTTGTTGTTGTTGTTGTTGTTGCTACTGCTGCTGCTAGAAGAGTTTTCTGGAGTGTCACTTTTTTCGCAATCAATCGATCGAATCCTGACTGATGAAGAGTTCGATTTTTCACTGGCTAGAATAGATGGCAATGTCATTTTTTTTTCTTTTTTACCTCCAAAGATAAAAAAAAAAAGTCATAAAAGTTTATTTTAAAACAACAAAAAATAAATTTTCTTTCTCTTTAAATCCATCTATCCGACTAACTTGAGTCGATGTAAAAAAGAGAAAAATATTTTAGGTTAAGCAAACAAGTGAAAAAAAGAAACATCTGACCACACCTTTTTTAACTTGTTCTAACTTTCTTATTTCCTTGCAGGTAAAAAAAAAAAAAATATAGGAACTATTTTTTAAAAATGGATGATGAACTTCTAAGTTGCTGATCGATATGTGCTTTTTATTTTCTTTTTTTTTCTTTTTTTACTTCAACAATTTTTTTTCTCTAGCCAGGCAAAGAAGTGTTGGCTTTTTTGTTTCAGTTAGTTTTTATTCATTCATTTATTTATTTATTTTTATTTATTTATTTATTTTTAATCAGCAAGAAACAGTTGATTCGTTTTAAATCAACAAAAAATACGGATTTACAATACATTCATTTTACTTTTAAAGTACAGAAGAAAGAAAGTGCTGTGCGTACCCAACTTTAACTAGAGTCGGTCAGATAGCACTGGTAACAAGCTATAAATATTCAAAAATAAACAGTCCAATCCAATCTTTAAAAAAAAAAAAAAAGACATTCTTCCTTCTAGCTACTGATAATTTTTTAAAGCCCAACACTTAACTCGGCGATAGATAGAGATGAGCAGACTTAGATAGATAGATAGATAGATAGATAGATAGATAGATAGAGTATGATAGTGTATGATAGTGTATGAACAGACTGAGATATGAGCGGACACCAAGATAGAGGTATGAACAGGTCAAGATAGACAGACAGATAGATATGAGCAGACCGAGATAGATTTTAAGTCCTATAACTGTTATAGTTCTGGAATACCTCATAAAAGCCACAACTAGAGACAATTCTCTTGGGACGAATCCTCACTCGTCAGAACTTCAGTTTGATCAATCAACTAGACTTGAAGAATGAGCATTTCTCTCTTAAAATAAATTTCTTTTTCTCCCCAGAGTACCTAACATCGGAGATGATTTACTTTCTGTAAAATGCAACATTTTATAAAAGCATTTTTTATATATTACTGTTGTTGTTGTTAGTGTTACTGTTGTTTGAGGCAGTTTTTCTTCAACTCTTCAGGCACCTGCCGTGGATTTTTGGTGCGTATGTGTCAGGCTGTTGAAATGCGTATTTGGTAGTAGGCGCCAGATGGTAAGGCTGTTTTTTTTTTAGCACTTTTCCTGCAGTTTTATTTTATTTTAATTTTTTTTATAAATGTAAGGGTAAAAAAGACATGTATTTAGAGCAAACTATGTTCTGGACATACGAGAAAGCATTGTCATTTTTTTTTTTTTTTTTTTTTTAGTGTACAACACATCCTTTAGGAGACATTGTGTGTTATTTGCTTTCTTTTTTTTTCATTTCTTTTTTTTTTTTTTTTTACACGTGTGCCTGTGTGCTGGACGTGTAAAATTATGCTTCGTTGTGGAACTGCATACAAAGATATGCGTCCCGACCGAATATAGACTCAACAAATCTTCGATCTGTCTCTCCCAAACGACGGAGCAACAGTTTTTAGCACCACGACTGGCTTGACTTACTAACGATAAACAACAGGGACGCAACTAAATACATGCACTCAAGTAGTAATCACTAATTATCTTCATGAAAAAAAAATCTGTTTTCATATGTTACTGCCTGTTGCTCTTCTTCCTCTCTTTTCTCTCTTTTCTCTCTTTTCTCTTCTTGTTTCTCCTCTTCACTTTTTCGATATTTCCCATTCGTTTTATTCCTCTCGCTTTCATTTACTGCCTTCTTTATTTTTTGCATCTTTTTCTTTTACTTTTTCTTTCTTTCTTTCTTTCTTTCTTTCTTTCTTTTCCTGTTGTTTCTTTCTTTTCCTTTCTTCATCTTTTTTCGTCGTAGTGTTTCTTTCCTCTTTCGCTTTTTCACAGCCTTTCCCGATCTTATTCTGTTTAGTCTATAATCTCTCTCACTTTCTTTTACTACTCTCATTTTGTAACTTTCTTTCTTTCGCCTATCGTTTCTTTATGAATTTCTTCTTCTTACTTACACTTTTCACTTTTTTGTTTTAATTCTTTCTTTCTTTTTCTTTTCTTTCTTTTTTTAAGCCTTTCCTCGTCTTTTTAAATGAAATCTTAGTAACTTACGGCACAATATCAAGAATAACGAAGATTGAGCGTTTCATTTTCTTCTTTTACGTGTCGTGCTCTTTCTGGACGTAGGCGATCATGGCCCTCTACATATTGCTGTCCCTTGTAGCTCTTAATAAGTTTTGTCTTTTTGTTATTTCTACCAAACCCTCTTCTGCCATATTTATTCAAGCCCGTTATTGTCACGCGCTGTTTTCCCCTGTCCCTCTTTCCCTCTATCCGTCCTGTGAGTACCAGATTTACCAAGCCCTCCTTTCTCTTTTTGTGTCCCAGAAATTTCAACTGCCTCTTCCTGGTGTTAAGTGGGTACCTCTACTCATTTTCGATACCTAAGTTTTAAAGTGAATTTTTAAAAATGAAAAGGCTTTCTTTGAAAGCTAAATGATTAAATTTCCAGTAAGCAAAATACTCTGATGGATTTCAAATAGAAGTCATATTGATTGGAATCTCAACTTTTCGAGAGTTTTTAAAAGTTATCATTTTTTTCGTCCATTTTTGACAGATAGACAGGTTTATAAACAAAAGTTAATTTTCGGTTTAAAAGATCTTGCAAAAATAAAATATACACGTGACACGTTATTTTAGGAAAATTAGCAAATTTAAAGTTAGATTAATCTGATTTAAAACAAATATTACTTGTTTATAGCATGAAATTAAGAATAATAGTATTTCTTGATCACGATCTTCTCTTTCTGACGTGTGGGCAACCAAATGTGTTAACAAGCTAAGTATAGTTAACCATGATTGACATAATTGTCCAAATTTTTTTCAGTAAGGGGAAGAAACCGTGAAACACGCGATCTTTTAATGTCACACACGAAAAACCATACTTTAAAAAAAAAACTTACTATTAACAAAAAATAAATTAATTTTTTAAAAAAGCTTTTGGCTCGAAGATTTGTAGTAAGCTTTACAATTTTCATTTAGTAAATATAGACTTCACTTAATAATCTAACCACAATAAGGCTTTGAAGAATTCTTAAAATATTTTTGAAAATTTATAAATTATTATAATTAAAAACGAAAACAATCCTTGTAAAAATTCATTATTCATCAAAAGATTATTTTTTCTTCAGACTATAATGTCTTTAATATATATCGTTTCTTAAAAGCTTATCTAATTAAATAATGTCATACTTTTATTCCATTTTTTTATTTTACTGTTTGGAGCGGATTTTCAGGGAAAACAGATTTACTTTCCCCAAGGAGTCATGCCTTTAACTAATAAAACAAGTTTTCGCAACAGAATTTGATCTGCTGAAATTTCATGAAATTACGTGGAGTGAAAGGTAACAGATGTAAAAAAATTATTTTTACCAAGATTTTAAAAAAAAATAATTTAAAAAAAATTTAATTCATTTGTAAATAAGTCTTGAAAGTTTCATTAAAACCAACAGTTATTTGATTTTTGCAAGCATTTCCAAATTAATGTGTTTTTCACCGTAAAAAATTAGTTTCATAATGTTACATTGAATAGATCTGGTGAGAATACGTATCCTTGTCTTACATTCCTTTCTATCCTTGTATATCTGCTGAATTTTCTGAGAGTTCTAGAAATCCTGCCAGGATTCGTCATTGGCGGTCGCAATCTGAACAATGTAAAATACGCAGATGATACAGTGCTGATAGCAGATACAGGAAAGAAACTACAAGATCTCCTACAGTAAGTAGTTAAAGAAACCGGAAAGAAAGAACTGCATACCAACTACAAGAAAACTGAATGCATGGTATTCAGTAAAAAGAGGAGCCCAAAATGCCAACTACAAGTTGGTGATACTAAAATCAAACAGGTGAAGAAATTTAAATATATGGGGAAGGGTTCTAACAAAGGACGGAAAGTGCTATACTGAGATCCAAAGGCTTGTAGGCATGGCCAAGGCTGCATTCCAAAAGTTGAGTAGACTATTAAGAGACAGAAAAATTTCACTAGAAACAAAGAAGAGCGTACCGGATTTTTATACGATGTCTATCTTTCAAAGGCTTACGGCCTATCACGTTGAATACACCGGTTCTCTCTCGATCACCGATGTTACGCAACGTTGAGCCTGGTCAGTACTTAGATGGGTGACCGCTTGGGAATACCAGGTGCTGCAAGCGTTTAGTGACAAATGTGCGTGCTTACGGCCATATCACGTTGAATACACCGGTTCTCTCTCGATCACCGAAGTTAAGCAACGTTGAGCCTGGTCAGTACTTAGATGGGTGACCGCTTGGGAATACCAGGTGCTGTAAGCGTTTAGTGACGGATGTGCATTGTGGTGCAGTGGATATCGGCTCGGAAAGAGAAACCAGTGAGCCGAGTTCGAATTCCAGTTGAATACCCTGCATTCACTTAAGCACTGGTACCCTTGGAAAAGGTATTAATCCGCCTCTTCCCTCTAGTTATGGGTTAAATAACAAGTGTAGGACTTGGGGACCCTGCCCTTAAATCAAATCCCAATGAATCTTGATACTCGAAAAGAAAAATGTATTACTACACTCAAAACTTATATAAAAACAACAATAAATTGTTGAAAGAAAAAAAGGTATTACCAGCAATAAATAAATAAAACTTAGTTGGCATTAAATGACCCGCCGAGATTGATATGCCATTAAAAAACAAAACAACCAACCAACTATCTTTCAATGTGGCAGTGAATGCTGGACAATCTCATCAAAGATGAAGGAAAAACTTGAAGCAACCGAAATGTGGTTCTACAGAAGGATGCTGGGGATCCCATGGACGGAACACGCGAGCAATGACAAGGTTTTGGAAAGGATGGGCACAAAAAAGAAACATATTTAACATCAGAAAAAGACAGTTGAAATTTTTGGGACATGTAATGAGGAAGGAGGGCTTGGAGAACATTTTTTTTTAATCATGTCACCCCAAGCAAAGCATTCCACTGCCACTATAGCGCAGGGGGTTACACAGGGCGATAGACGAGTTAGGATGTACATAGAGGGAGATTTTGAGAGAATGGGAGGGTTAGTGTGTTAGGAGGTGTCTATTAACCTTACATTTAAACTCCTGAACGTTATAGCCGTCGGGGAAGCAAGCATGCGGAAGGTAATTCCACAGGCGGGAAGTGCGAGAAAATAAGCTATTGGAATAGAAATTGCGGTTACATTTCATCGGTTTCACTGTAAAAGGGTGGGACCTAGTTGCCAACCTAGTATCTCGTGCAAACTCCCACCTAGGGGGCACCAGTGATTTAAGTTCATCAGAGCAGAAGCCATGAAAGTATTTATAGAAGAGGCACAGGGAAGTCACATCACGCCAGTGAGAGAGTGACTGCAGGAGGTCAGCTAAGTCGGTATCAATCACGTTACAGATTCTTCACTGTATTTTGTCAAGAAGCCCGAGGAGAATAGCAGGGGCGCCCGACCAGATATGGCAACAGTATTCAAAACACGGGCGGATGGTAGATCTGTATAAGTGCAGGATAGATCCAGGCGGAAAGAATTTCCGGGCCTTGCACAGAGAGCCAACTTTCATAGCAGCGGATTTAGCAATGGATTCGACGTCGTCATTCCACTTGAGGTCCGCTGAGAGTGTCAGGCCAAGCAGGTGTAGTGTTTTACTCTCCGGGGGGGGGAGGGGGCATGCCTGTTCCATGCTAATGGGAGGGAATTGCGGTCGTCTGTAGTGGTTAATTGACAGCAGCTTCGTTTTGGAAGAATTGAATTTTACGAGCCATTTCTTACCCCAATCCACCACGGATTGGAGGTCCTTTCCGAGCTCAGCCGCAAGGTTCGCCTTATCATCAACACCAGATTTTTGGTCGAGACGAGCGTATACTGTGGTATCATCGGCGAACATGCCTACTTGTGATCTGATGGCATCGGGGAGATCATTGATGTAAATTAGAAAGAGCGTAGGACCTAGGATAGAGCCTTGGGGGACACCCGCGTTTATAGGGTAGTTCTGGGAGGCATGTCCGTTTAAAACCACCTTCAGTGTGCGGTTGGAGAGGAATGACTGGATTAAGTCCAACAAAAGTCCAGTAATGCCATAGCTTCGCAGTTTCCGTAGAAGACCGGCATGCCATACTCTGTCGAATGCTTTAGAGATATCCAGGGCGACAGTTCGAGCTTCACCATTCTTGTCGAGAGCTTGGTATATATACTCGGTGATGGTCGTTAGCATATCAGCAGTAGACCTTGTGAAGCGGAAGCCATACTGTTTGTCCGATAGGAGTCCGTGGGCCGTGAGATGATGCGCACGGGACGGACATTGAGGAAGAGACACCAGGGAAAGCAACACATGACATACTTGATAGACTTGAGCAGATGGAGCGAGTATTGAGTGAGATAATTTGAGAAGGGGTATTGAAAGCGACAAGAGATAGGGAGATGTGGAAGGCCATGATCTACAGTAAACTCTAGTAAAAATTTGGTTACCCGCTAACGAAAAAAAACATAAATTTTTTACTAAAATTTTGGACATGTTAGGATTAAAAAATACTTTGCTCTGTCCTCTCAATAATAACAAACATTTTCACAGAAAAACTTTCTTTTTATTAAGTTTGGGACCTTTTTTCCTCCATGCCATACTGTTTCTTCAGGGAATTAGTGGAGATAGCTAATGTTAAGTATAAAATTTAAATAAATCATTATTAAGTGTAGACTATTTCTGACCATTCTGACAGAAAATAAGGTTTTAGTAAAATAAATTTTTGATTTTTATTTAATTATTTTTGGTAAGACTTAGGATGAATTTTTCGTATGTTCACACCTGATATTGCATAAATCTTTCACTAAAGTTAATGAACACTGCTATAAACCTCGCCTTCAGATCATCTTTAGTGCTACAAGAAGTTTTGTTGGTTTCTCTCTCAACTG